>OU426874.1:255000-272500 GCA_911387685.1 Dolichovespula media | reverse complement strand
AGAGAGCGCGTTTAACTATAATCATCCTTTTGGTGGGAAAGTGATTATAATGTTATTATTTGCCGCTATCGTTTAATTGAATCACCCTAGAAATATTTCAAGGGATTGGTGAAAATGATTTCGTGGCTGTAGAGGGGGAGGTGGTAAGGGATTATTCGAGTTATCGAAACAGTCGGTAAGGATTTTCGTGCCAGTATGTAATCCCAAAGGACAGAATTAATTCGTCGACTTATCGAAGTCGAAACTAGCGTTTCCCTACTATAGGATTTCCTTCCTAAACGAGTCACTTTATAAAGGCGCCATGGCATTTGGAACGCCGTCACGGGAAAATAACGATAGTCTGTTTTCGATTAAACCTTCTTCTTTCGAAACCGGTTTACCATTCCGAATAAAAGCAAACCTTTTTGTTTATAACTTTTTCTCTCTCGTAAGAGGTGATCGATCTAGTATTCTTTTGTTTTTTGTTTTTTTTTTTTATTTTTTAATTTTCTCAATCGTCATCTTTCCATCTTTCCATTTTGTTTACAAAATTTGTCATTGTTCAATATTTCTGCCCATTTATCTCTACCCCCTTCTAATAGCTCTCACGTAGAGAACTCGAAGTACGAGATCGATGGGTTATACTAATTTAACTCGAAGTCTACTAATTATCCGTATAGGTTTGGAACGTAGATCATTTTCACGACAGCAGTAATTAGGCATCGAACCGAGGATGCAATTCCGGGAGAGAGGACTAAGACGTTCGTGCTAAAGGGCGAATACTCTTCTCTCTCTCTCTCTCTCTCTCTCTCTCTCCCTTTCTCTTTCACTGTTAGGAAACAGTTGGATATTACTCTGTCAGACGTGCAAGTTGAGATGATTTTCGTAATATATCGCTCTGCCAACGACGTTTCTCGTAAGACGCTTTTAGACGACAAGTTTTGAGTTTAGTTATTTAGTCTTTTCTTTTCCGATTTTCAATTTTCGTTTTCAGTTAGGTTGATCCAAAAATACATACATATATATATATATATATATATATATATATATATATATATATATATATATATATGTCAACATTTTAAAATCCCGTGCCAAAAGTAAATGTCATTTTTCTGTAATTTTTTCACGCACTAATGTTTCTGTATTTACTGAAAAAAAATTCAGAGGAGAGCACTTCGATCGATTTAAAAGAAGGAAGAAAAATATTTAGTTAAAAAAAAAAAAAAAAAAAGAGAGAGAGAAAAGAACAAAGCGGAGCGCCCATATACGAACATTAATTACGATTCATTTAACGACATACGAGCGTAACGATGTACGCCAATTTGTACGTGCAATTAACTCGACATATCGAAGACCCTTCTGATCCTTGCAACCGTAATGATTCGTAGGTAGGATACAAATCGACATTCGCGTTATGATAATTCGCACGTCGGTGCTCGTTAGTCGACGAGTTAGAATCGATTATTTGCCTTTGCGAGAGTCGTTATCGAGTTCTCTCTCTCTCTCTCTCTCTCTCTCTCTCTCTCTATCTATCTATCTATCTCAGAGTGTCTTTTAACGAGATAGAGATACAGATAGAGAGAGAGAGAGAGAGAGAGAGAGATCGATTAACTAGAACGAAAGTTCTGTTGTCGCGAGACGTGTTTGCGGTGTAAACTTATTGACGTGCCTTTAGGTTTTGTAACATCCTGTAACGTCCATTTAACTAAGGATATCTAAACACAAGGAACACTTGTTGCTGCTCCGACAGATAAAAATCCGATATATCAAATCGCCACGTACAAGATAGGGCAATAACTTTGATCACCTTGAATATCCACGTTCTCATTTTTAGAGATATCATACAGTATTATTCTGCGCCCTTATTTTGCGCTCACTTTCCGTATTTGTTTCCATCTTTTACGAACTTTTTTGTTTCAGAGATATTCTCGCACAAAGAGAAGGGATTACGAACAACGTAGATAAAAAAATTACTTCGGCGAAACAAGTAATCTGTTTATTAATATTTTATTAACTTATGAAATTTTATAAATCAATCGCAAATTGAATGTTTTAATCGTATTAGATGAATTTGGTTTGGGAGAATTTGTTTAGAAAAAAATTGTTAATTAATCATTAACAATAGGCTTAAAAAAGAAATTGGAAAAATTGTGCCATTGGTATTGGCGTTTGAATCGGTCCTGTACGACTTTCACTTTTGATGATATTGTTTTGGAAATATTTTCATTCATAATTGGTATAGCACAGCTGTTCGTAGTAATAGTATAATAGTAGTACGAGTACGTAAATTCTCGAAATTTATGTGGGTCAGTGTGTTGTCGAATAAATTTGAATGAAATTATCTAGGTCAGTGGGCCAACATAATTATATGTACTATTATAATGGGAATATTTGAAAAATCAATAATCGTAGAGGCTTGAAAAAATATCATATTGAAGGACATAATTTTCTCTAATTTTTAAACATATTGTTAATATCAATATTGTTAATAATGAATTTACAACGATTTGTTATAAACAATTTGTTATAGACAACTTCTTGCGGATTAAATTCATCTTACTTTTGATAAGAAAAAAAGATTCAGATTGTGACTGATTTGTAAAATTACATAAATTAATAAAAAATTAGTGAACAAATTTTTTTTGAATATTGTTTTTTACATCATTAATAACGACCTATTTCCTTTTATATGGGAATATCTCCTGAACTAAAATTCGTAGAGATTTGAATCAAGTATCATATCAAAGGCCATAATTTTCTCTATCGTTGGAAATTAATTAACAATTTGTTAAAAATAATTTTTTATAAACTAATTCTTATGAACTCGATTCATCTTATTTTGTTAAAAGGAGATTCATATTGCGGTTGATTTATAACATCATATAAATTAATGAATATTTAATAAACAATTCTTTTTATCGAAGAAATGATTTTTTATTTATAATAATAACCACCTCTTTTACTTTCATGAGAATATCTTCGGAAGTAAAAGTCGTAGAAACTTCAAACAAATACGCAAAGTAAGCGCAGAATAATAGTGTAAGGTAAGCGCGGAATAATGATGCAAGGTAAGCTAAGAAACCATCGCTCTCTTACTATCTGTGTGTATATATATATATATATATATATATATATATATATATATATATATATATATATATATATATATATATATATATATATATATATACTCCTTATCGCGAAGACAGTCCCGTTATGTTTGAATATTATTATAGCGATGATAGATACGTTGAAGTGCAGAGTGGACTAAAAGTTTCTAAGTGATTTTAAAAATCAATTACTCTCTTTTCGAGACTTTTTTAGACCAATTCTTCTTTCTTTTGAGAATATATAACTACGAGACTAAGAACTTTTGGCTCATTCTACGTATAAGAAAAATTTAACACTAGAACTATCGCAAAAAAAAAACCTATCTACTTCTACCAAAACCAGTCAAAATGACTGGTCTTTGAAAAAATTGTAAAGAAAGAATATTTTTTTATTTATTAACTTATTACTATCTTATAAAAAGTATTCAAAGTTATGGAATCAGAACTATTTAATGCCAATTATAAAAAATGCAATATAATTATGATAATAACATCTATAATAATTCTTTTTTAATTCACTGTCCGAGGTCTCCTCAACTTGTTCATGGTCTACAATCTTATTCTTACTATTCTCATTATGAAGTATTTCATTTTCTTCTAATTCATTATCTTCATCCTCGATATCAGAACATTCCATTGGAATATTGTTTAGTTTCAGCAAAAGTTCCGAGGTTTTTATACGTTTTGCCATTTTTTGGACTAATAAAATATCGTTATATTACAAAAAATTAAATCCTCTTCCAACGACTGTCCTATACATAATGATCGCGTGAAATGGCATCGATTAGTATTGTTATGTTATCCACGGCTATGATTCTTTATGTTTTATCGCCAGATAAGTTGTGGCATAAGAGAAAGTATTTTAACAAAGAGCCAAAAGATTCATCTAAATATCTAATCAACGGTGTCGATTTCAAGATAACAGTCACTTTGACTGGTTTTGGTAGAAGTAGATAGGACAAAAAATTACTCGAATAAAAAATAAATAAAAAACTCGAATAAAATTCATTTCATGCAACCTTTAATTAATCCTGCAAAAGTCATTGCATCATTTCGAAAAAAAAAAAATGTAACACGAAGTAGGAATTTTATAATGAAATTGTAAAAAATAATGAAATTGTAAAAATTTTGACTGGTGGTCGTTTGAAACGTGGTCGTTTGAAAAACTTTCTGCGAATATTTTATCGAAGTTTATAATGTTCTATCGGTCTGTTCGTTCGATTCTGGTCGATGTATTTTGCGAAACTTTGATTTGGTCGAGGAGTAGGAGAAACAAAGAGAGAGAGAGAGAGAGAGAGAGAGAGAGAGAGAGAGAGAGAAACAGTAGATTGTTCGATGAAGTATGAAGCGAGTATATTTCCCAAGTGGTACTTTTCAATCGTCTTTGATGCGAATATAAGGAACTTTGCTAGAAAAACCTCCTTTCTACGCGTTACTCGTCCAGAGAAATATTTTGCAAGATCGAAATCAATTCGCCTGACTCTTTGCGAGGTATTGAATCGAACATTTCACACCTCGAAGCATTTTATATTTTCCACGAATAAAACAGAAAAAAAAAAAAGCCGATAGCACACGCACATACGAAATACACGCGCAGACACAACGAAAACTTCGTTGTTTTAAGATACACAAATGATTGTCCAGGTCAGCGTTCAAAAACGGTTTGAAATATTTCTTCAAAATGTCGTTTATAAACTAGAGTAAAGCTTTTCGTGTCTCAAAGATTCATTGGCGAGACGAAAAGTCTACAAATATAAATAATAATAATAGAAAAAGAAAACAAAACAAAAAAATGAGTCCAAGTTTCTTTAGAAACGTCGAAGAATTCTATCGTCAAACCGTCAGACGAAACGACAAAGTCTTTGTTCTTGTTGCTTTCGAGAAGCGGTGGTAATGTAGTAGTAGTAGTAGTAGTGTAGTAATCCTTCTACGTTAACGTACACATATATTTCTTTTACAATAAAGCTCAACCTACGCGACGTCCCTTTTACGTCTATCTTATATCTAACGTTCGTGCTTTTATTTCGCGAGAATATTTTGAAAGACATAGGGACCTTAGGCATTTCTGACTTTCACAGTGACTTCACAGTACCTTAGCGCGCGCGCGCGCGTGTGTATATGTATGTTTTATTATCGATAAAAGCAGTCGTTCGCGAAATATTTCACAAATTCGTCGTCGGTCTAAGGAAAGACAGCAGCCGTATTTCCGAGGTTTCTCGAACGATCACCGGCAAACTATTTCTTAGTTACTTTTTTTTTTTTTTTTAACGCGAAATAAGATCTCATAATAATCCTTTCAACGACGAATATATATATATCGTTGGATAGGTTGGTTATTTCCGCTCTTCTAACTAACCTTTTTAAAAGCAGCTTGAACGAGTCAGTCGATATTGCCGTACAAAAGAGACAGGATATCGATCAGCTTATGTGTTTATAATGCGTTACATAATTAACCTCCGAAGACCTTGGCCTTCCGATATTAGAAAATTATATAATAACATGCCCTTTTTTTTTTTTTTTTTTTTTTCCCTAACGTCGATCCTTCTTATCATTTTTATTTTCCTTAGGGTTTAGATACCTGACTAGATTTTCTTTGATTTTCTATAAAATATCCAACGTCTTAACTTTGACAAATGAAGAAGCATACGGTTCGTAACTTTTCGGAAACTAGGTCTATCTTCGACTTTCGACCAGGAATCCCCTTGAATGCTCTCGGGGCTGGCGGTATCCGTATGTATGTATATGCAGTTCTGCACTATCCACCACCATCTAGCGAATCACAGGGTGCAGTATATCAGAGGAAAGAAGAAAAAAATCCTTAAAGCTTCGGCTTTTCTTACGTTACCGTTTCTCATGCTTACGTGTATACAGGTAACATTCCGCATCCTGATCGGATTGAACAACGTTAGACATAGGCAAGCCTTAGAGAATCACAAAGAAAGAAAGTTACGTGGAGACGTTGAGATAAGGAGAGAGACTCTTCCTCCACGGAAATAAAAGTCTCCTATCGTTATTTATGATCTATTATATATCTGTCCCCTACAAATATCACGTTTATTCTTTATACGTGAATGTGTCTGGCGAGAAGAAACGTGGGGAGGGGGTGGGGGAAACGGTGGAAAATCAATTCAGGATATATCGGACAATAACGTAATACGATTAATTGGGATAATGACGAAGACCGTCGATTAATTCGCGCTAAATGTTTCAGCCTCGAACATATTTCATAACGTTATCTATGCGAATGCGAATCAGGGATGTGTTGGAACATACCGGCTACAAAGAGGGAGAGAGATTATAGTTTACTCCCTCTCTCTCTCTCTCTTTCTCTCTCTCTCTCCCTCTCTCCGTCATTGTTGAGAGACCGATATATTCCATGGGCCAACTTTACATATAACGTCATTACTGTCTGCCATGCGAACACTGTGTATTGTCTCGACTTACTTGCCCATACTTCGCGTACAATGATGCCTAGCGACCGCATTGTCGCATTAAGCACGATGCAAAGGAACGTAGAGAGCAGAGTGAGGGAATAGAACGCGAAGAGCCGCGGGGACAGGGGTTGGGAACGGGGAATTTGACCATATTTAACCATATTTAACCATATGATATAAACCGAGAACGAATCGTCAAAGGTCATGAACTATTTTTGCATCGGATATTTTACTCATTTATTATTACATATTTCGATCGTTAATAAAAATAAATAATAAATTTAATTATTAATATATAAATTAATAAATAAAATTGATTACTCGTCAACGTCATTATTAATCTTTAACAATTCGGCGAAATTGAATGAAACGTCAAATGAATCTCAACGTAAGTTGAAATAAACGAATAAATCTCTTATGATATCGTAGTCGGAGAGGAACGTAGATATTGTTTTTCCTCTTACGTTCCCAGGAGTCCTCGGGCAACGGCACGAGAAAAGTGATATATTTTTCTGTTGGACGTTAGGAGGTAAAGGAAATAGCAGAGGAGGTTTTAACGTTTCGTTGTTTTCTTTTTAATCCTTAACATCGTCGCGGAAGAACCTTTACGTGCTCGCAATCCGAAAGGAAAATTTTCGATGAGTAAAGTGAATATAATACAGGCCGATATATATATATATATATATATATATATATTCTTATAGAGAACGTAGGCCTTGACCAAAAGTTTAGAAAGAATTTCATGGTGCTTTTCAGGTGGTAGCAAATAAATCCGTATTTTGAGGTAGAAATTGTTTGTGTGCCAGTAGTGGTTGAAGAGAGAGAGAGAGAGAGAGAGAGAGAGAGAGAGAGAGAGAGAGAGAGAGACAGAGGACTACTGCGGTCAATGCCGGTTGAGCTCGTATATGTCATTAGATAGTGTATGGCGTACTATGTTGCTCCACATACAGGGATTACCTAGGATGCGGTTAGTACGTACGTAGGTGTGTTCACCCAACGGTAAATACTAGCCGATGATTCGGTCTCCCTTTGGGGTAACCTCGTACGATAGAATTCCTAACGTTTCGTTTTCGACGATCATATGTCTTACTTTTTTTCCTTTTCCATCTAAATGATTTCACGAGTATAATATATTTTTCCCTTTATATATATATATATATATATATATATATATATTTTATTATATATATTTTATTATATATATATATATATATATATATAATAAAAAAAGTATATATATATATATATATATAGTCCCCCTTTAAAGTCAACAATTTGTGCTCTCGAGTCCCTCTATCGCTATCGAAACTTAGTACTTTATGTCTGCAACTTCGGTGCCTATTTTGATCAAAGGGAATATATAATAGAAATTAAGAAGAAAAGTTGATGTATATTTCGTTGGTGGAGTATGGCGAATGGCTCAGGAAAGAGGGGGAAAGTTTAGGATTAACGTCTTCGCCACGAGAGAGAGAGAGAGAGAGAGAGAGAGAGAGAGAGAGAGAGAGAGAGAGACACGGTGAATAAATGACGTTAAAGGAGAAAATTCTTGGTGGGAAAAGTTTTGATGAGAATTCTAAAGGGACGAGATGAAAGTGCGTTCGCGAACTCGTCGTCATTTTTAGTTCTTTTTTTCTCTTTTTCTCTCTTTGAATCGCTTAGGTACGTATTGCGATTTTTCTGTTCTGATGTGTATATATATATATATATATATATATATATCTCCCCGTTTCTCTATCTATTTATCTATCTATCTATCTATCTATCTATCTATATATATATCTATCCATCTATCCATCTATTTATCTATCTATCCATCTATCCATCCATCTATCTATCTATCTATCTATCTATCTATCTATCTATCTATTTATCTATCTATCTATTTATCTGTCTATCTCCTTTCTCTCTGTTAGTGACGATCGTATTTGGGGGATTATCTCGGGGAATTTCCTGGTGGAAGATTAAACTGTGTCGAAAGTGTGCATGAAATGGATCCTCGCGGAAGGCTAGAAAATTCTTCTTTGTTCCCTCGAGGAAGGAAACGAAGAGGCGACGAAGAAGAGGGAGAGAGAGAGAGAGAGAGAGAGAGACTGTTGGTTGCGCATCGGGATTTAGAAAATGTGTTTTTCCGATACTCGAGAATGGAAACTTATTTTCTTCCACGGAGTTTCACTTCCTCGAGATTGAGTAAGAAGTTCGACAAGTTTTGTCCTGTGCTGTTTCGCGTATGTTAGAAAGAGGGAAACAGGAAATTGTTAGTGAGAAAGAGAGAGAGAGAGAGAGAGAGAGAGAGAGAGAGAGAATCGTTTTCGGTACTAGAAATTCGAGAGTTACTATTCTTTTTCCTTTTATGTTCTTTTTAAAAAGGACGATGATTCGTACAAAAAGACCGACAGAGACAAGACGAATACAATTCGCGAGACATATTTTGCGAATCCATTAATTTTTCAATTCTTTTGAGTCGATCCTATTATTTTTTTATTTTTTTTTTTTGATTGAAGTTTCCTCGAAAAGTGTTCTTACGTTAGAAACTAATGCCACAGAGGTACATGTAATATTATATATGTATAGCAATATATACAATCATTCCTTAAACGTGTTTCCTTTTACGGGTTATTATTATTATTTACTTAAGTCGTATAAAAAGCTAATAATTATTACATTGGAAATTATTCTTTTCTTTTTTTTTTAAAGTAGCGAATCGATTAATTCGTTTATTAATATTTTCAATTGAAATATTCGATAATTTCGTTTTACGTTTGATCGGCTAATACACTCATGTCGGAACATCGGTTTATGGTTCAATAATTTTCAATTAGAGTATTTAGAGAAATTAATGGTATTATTAATTTCCTTTTTTTTTTTCCTTTTTTTTTTTTCTTTCGTTCCCCGTTGATACGCAACCGTAAACTTCGTACGGATACTTTCTCAAGTATATTTTCCATAGTTTAACTTTGATAAGTATTAGTAACTGTTCTTTCCATTAGCTTCTTCGTCTAAGTAAATCGATTACGAGTATCATGGATTAATAAGTCCATGTTAAATTCGTAAATCGAGTTGCTCTTCGATGTCAGAAGGATTACTTCCTCGAGAAATGGAATATTAATGAGTTGACTAGAGCTGATGTTGAGTTTTGGATATAACAACTCGGTCGATGGTAAAACGATTTTACCTAAAGGTAATTGATTATCTCGAATTACGAGATTTCATTCTCGATTTCGATAACTATTTCCCGATATATATATATATATACGCATACACACACACACACACACACACACACACACACACATATTTTTCTTTTTTTACAAGCATTATTAGATTTCCTTTTCCTCATTCCCCTGTTTTATTTACCCTTAAATAAAGTCGAACACGTCGACAATTTCCGGGTTTTGCTGGGTTGTATCGCCGATAAGAGTCACCCCATGGGCTCCGTGTGTTCACGTGTGTTTTCCGAAAGCACTTTTCGTCTTTGACCCCAATATTACTACTACCACCTTTTCTCTCTCTCTCTCTCTCTCTCTCTCTCTCTTTCTCTCTCTCTCCCTATGTTCGAGTAGCTTAAAGGTTAAGTACCAAGGTAACGAGCCCCTGATAAATTGCTACGACAGATTCTTTGAGCTCCGTCATTTATCGATCTCCGATAACACATCTATCTTTATATGTATGTATAAGAGATAAGTTACAGGAAAGCAAGTAAGTATACGTACGAACTAATGAGAGAATAGAACATAAAGCTCCGACATCTCATTGTACTTTACTATAAAGTTATTGGAGCGTTATTTACGTTCCCCTTGTTACATTTTTGCTCTAGCGATATCCTGGGACGTATCGAAGAAGTATCTCTAAGCAAGAATTATATAACCCAGAAACGTTGACAAACTTTGATTAAATTTCTTTCAACTTTATTATCACGTTTTGAGAAAAAGATTATTTATAACGTACATAATCTTCATTCGTTTTGTTTCTCGTCTCTGTGACAATTCTTAATTGAAAATTTAAATCAGTCGTCGGCAGTCTTTTTTCTTTTCTTCTTCCTTTCCTTTTTTCGTTTTATTTCTTTTTTTTTCTTTTTTTTTTTTTTTTTTGTCGAAATTATAAGGGACTCGAAGAAACGATTATTTTCATCGTGCAACTATGTCCGAGGTTTTGAAACTTATGAAATATGTACGAGCATTTTTTCTAAAAAAAAAAAGAAAAAAAAATAAAACCTTGGTAGGAGCGTGGATTGAAATTTAAATATACCAACTACTTCGAAATTTTCGTCCGCTATTTTTTACTCCTTTGCTTGTTTCTTTCTTTCATTTTTCTTTTTTTTTTCTTTTTTTCTTTTAAGACAGAAAAACAAAGAACAACGTACCTATGTCCATTATATGTACGTCGCCGAAATGACGTGTAGCATAAAGATGAAGAAAGCCAAAGGCGAGCTGCATTCCTGTAGTGAGCAACAGGGCGAGAAAGCCAGCTGCACATACCAACCACCCCCAGCCACCCTCCGGATAGAAATGCGCTCGCATACCGGCGACGTCTATGCCTGATAAAAGAAAAGATTATCTCCTCTTAACGACGACGACGACGACGTCTCTCGTTAGATCCAAAATCTAATTAACTTTAATATATCTTCATCGTGAATGTTAAAGAAAACATATTTTTTTTTTCTTTTTTTTTTTTTTTTTTTTCAATTTGGTCCTTCGAACAATTTACGAGAACGTATTTCGAACGTTCGAAAAAAAAAAAAAAGGATGATCCATTGGAAATTGTAAATAAGATTGAGTTCGATTTTCAAATGATACGTGATCACGCATACGAAATTAGTCCCTTGGTTATACGATCTTGAACAAACATTGTATTTGCATAAGCTCGAAGATTCGATATTACGTGGGGGAAATCAAATTCGTTATTATTCTGTAGTTTACTCGGTGGTATTAAGAAAATATCAGATTTTGACGTTGCTGTTTTATCTAGAGAGTATATGACATTATTTTCCTACCTGTACGTCGCAATGCGGGAACGCAACGATGAAGAGTTCGTAAATCACCAAGGACCCAGTTAGCGTTTCCTGCCAAGCTTTCTTCCGTGTCCGTGTATCGTATACGTGTGTCTGAAAAAAAAAAAAAAAAAAAAAACATGAATGAAATAGAGAGAAAAAAAAAAAAGGACATCGATCAAATCGATCTTTCGATACTCTTCTTCTTGGCTAACTTTGATTCAAAATATCGTTCATCACCGATCCTCTTGAATTTATTACCTCAATTATCTCTTTATCGATGGCGACTACTTTAACTCGACAAAATTTGTTGAAACGAATTAAAAACAATTTCTAGATAAACGTAGCGCACACATTGATATCTACGTAAAAAAAAAAAAAAAAAAAGAAAAAAAACACGTACGCGCATTATTTTCCACGGCTGACATTATTTCGACGTATATTCATTCGTAATTGGATTTGATTAGAGGTAGAGATCGATAATTGGCATAATACGTACGAATACTGAAGTATCGGGATTTTACGAAAAGGGGGAATACAAGGAACGTGATCTTCGTTGTGTAAAAAAAAAAAAGGCAAAAAGAAATAAAGAGAAAAGTACAAAGAAAAAGACTCACGATTACGTTGAAAGTGGTACGCTAGAACGTTCGCTACTTGGGGAAATACTAAAGTAGCTCGTATGTAAATTAAGCGCACGGTTGCGAATCGTCGTAGTTTCTTTTCAGGAGTTGTTGACGAGTAAGTAGAAAGAAGAAGAAGAAGAAGAAGAAGAAGAAGAAGAAGAAGAAGAAGAAGAAGAAAAAGGAAGGAAAAAAGATGAGAGTAGCAGGGTATTAAAAAGAAGGAATTGGAAAAGGTAGAAAGGTGGGATGGTGGATCTTCTTAAGGAGCTCCAACGGGGTATCTTTCGGCTTCGTAACACCGTATATGCGTGCTCCGGACAGCTGTAGACGACAAGCGATAGAGATAGAGATAGATAGAGATAGAGAGAGAGAGAGAGAGAGAGAGAGAGAGAGAGAGAGAGAGATACGAAATGGAAAGAGAAAAAGAAGACGAGAGATAGAGTTAGATAACACTTTAACATGAAACGATCGATCCCGATAGAAGAAGGATCGAAGGATGATCTTATTCCTACGAATTATTTTCTCATGGTTTAGCGATGGTAGAGGCATGTATGTATCTAAGTATATATTTATACGTATGCGTAATCGTAGATATATCTCCGGTAGATAGGGAAAAATATATTTCTTCCCTGGCAAAGTATATTCTCCCCTCTTATATACGACGATTTTCGACTTTTCTCTTTTCTACCGATTGGTCTATATGTTATATCGCGATATTAACTGGGAGCACATCTACCATTTTCGATATTGACAGTGCGACATCGAATTATCGATTTCCGATAAGTCCGAGAGGGGATATTGTCGGGTATTTAACGTAAGAATTTCTATAGGGGGGGGGGGGGGGGGAGGGAGGCGGGATTTATCGGTTATATTAAAAATCTCCTACCTTCTGATTTATTTTATATACGTTTATCTTAATACGTACATTATTGCTTATAACTTTGTAATCATATACCTCTCTCTCTCTCTCTCTCTCTCTTTCTCTTCGTATAACACATGAGAATGTGTGTTGTGAGAAAGGGAAGAATTTTTTTTTAATGGAAAAGAAAGAAATGAGAGGAAAGACTTAGGCCAAAGTGTTCATGAAAGGCAGATGACAGTATACCGTGCAAGGGCAGAAAAGCTATGGCACTTTAAGTAAAAGGTAAAAGGAAAAGGGCTTTGAATGACTGTAAAGTGGAAAGTGAGATCGTACCGACTCGTCAAAATCACGAATTTAAGTATAAAATGCAATGAAATTCCCTCTCTCTCTCTCTCTCTCTCTCTCTCTATCTCTATCTCTATCTCTATCTTTATCTCTCTCTCTCTCTCTCTCTCTCTCTTTATATCTACACGGAGTTTTCTTTTGATTTAATTCTCATTTCTTCCTTTTTATCTTTCTCCTTTCTTTTTAATCTTTTTTTTCTTTTCTTTTTCCTTTTCTTTGCTCATAATTCCGACATCTATTTTATCATTTCAGATCTGTTTCTGACCTCTTTTCTCTTCCTCCCTTTCCTTTTCCTTTTTTCTCTTTTTCCTTTGAAAGTTTAATTGTTAGTTAGATTTGAATCGAATAATTACACGTGTCCCATCATAATCTCGGGAAAAGCGGCTTAAAAAATAATACGGAACAAATTTTTACTCGTGAAAGAAGCGAAGAGATAAAGAGGATGATCTATTACTAGACTGAAAGAGAGAAAGAGAAAGAGTGAGAAGGTTAAAGAGAGGAGGGGATAGAAAGGGCTGACAATGAGGGAGTCAGTGACGCGTCGTAGCAAAGGTGCAGAAAAACGGGTCAATGATTGTGAAATAGAGAGAAGTGGAAATATTTCACGTGCGGACTTGCGAACTTTAAAAAAAAGAAAAAAAAAAGAAGTTTCTAGGCTCTTGTAGTTTTACAGTTTGAAACTAAAAAAAAAAAAAAAAAAAGAAAAAAAAGAAGAAAAAAAAAAGAACTACAAAAAAAGAATAGCCCAAAAAGTTTCGGAAAAAAAAGTAATAATTTTTAAAATCACTCGGGAACATTTTGGTCTCTCTTGACTACCTGTCCCGTAAAGGGAATATAAAAAATTAAAACGCGTTTGGAAAAATTTGTTGGGTAAGATTAAAATTGAAATTTGGTCTGAATGATTAATTAATCCGATCTTTATTAGGACGTGAAGTATGATGTTTTTAATGACTCTCTCTCTCTCTCTCTCTCTCTCTCTCTCTCTTTCTCTCTTTATCTTCATCTCTCTCTGGGCAATGATAAAAAGTAGTACCTTGTGCCAAGAGAAAGAGAGAAATATCGCTGAAAATGGAGTTCGCTATAAAAATCCTGACACTTCTGGATATGAAATTACCGTGGAAGGAATTACAAGGCCGCCATTAGGTAGCTCGCAAAAGTGTGCTGGGCATAAAAATTGCTGACGAGCTCGTTTCGAAAAGGGACTGGAGGAAAC
Organism: Dolichovespula media; assembly: GCA_911387685.1. NCBI lineage: Eukaryota > Metazoa > Arthropoda > Insecta > Hymenoptera > Vespidae > Dolichovespula > Dolichovespula media. Next base: position 257,944 of record OU426874.1, on the reverse strand, counting down.
GATTAAATTGAATTTCACGGTTCTCTCGTTACGACAAAATATCATTGAGAATGAATTGTGACCTTCCGATTGGACGACAGTTTTCCCTGATCTCTATCATATCGATACTTATCGATATTATCTATTCAATTTCAAGGATACCTTGCAAAAATTATTCCGTTATTTCGAGACGAGGAAGAGATTTTTTTTCAAAGGTGTACGCGCGAACGTTTAAAGGATGTCGATAATAGTCGTCATTGGACGTTACGAAACAAATTTATTGTTCGTATAACAACGACGTACAAATATACTCGACTAATATTTAATTACTACGTTAGAAAATACACATACGTGTGATCATTTCTACGTTTTACATGAATTTTGCGCGACGATAAGCAGCCATTAAAACGGTACACCTGTTTTCCTTTTTCACCTACGTATTTTGTTTTACAAAGCGTTGCAATCTGAACTAACACGAACGACTGTACCTTCATATTTCGCATATTACGCGATTTCTCGCGCCTTGCCTTCTCTCTCTTACACTTTCTCCCACATTTGGATTACCCAAGTTTCACCATAAACTCGCGATAATAACGCCGTAACGTTTTCTACTCGCACGATGAACTTTGCCCTTTTGGAATAATATTGTGTTCCATTTCTCTCCGTCTTGTTCTCGTTTATCCTTCCTTCTCTCTCTCTCTCTCTCTCTCTCTCTCTCTCCCCTCTCTCCTACTCTCCTATTGTTAACGATTAAACGAAATTACATTTGTACTGTGGTAAACCTATTGAGATCGTACTTTCATCAATTTTCCGTTCGGATCAAAGATTATACTCTTTAGAACGCAACTAAGAGCATACTAAATTTCACCTCTCGAAAAGTTTCCTCTCTACGATATAAAAGCTTGTAGAAAACTCGGTTAGATGGATGGGCTTCGATTTTCGTCCTTGTCGCGGTTTTATTCCATAGATTGTTGGGTTGGAGAGTGGGTGGATGGTGGGTAGGCAGTTAGCATACGACGTAGAAAAATGATAGCATAAAATGGAAGAAAAGCGTGGCCCCCTTTACGTTACCAACGAGGAATACGTGTTCTCTTTTCGAGTTTTCTAAAGGTTCTGTCCTAACTCCTCTCTCTCTCTCTCTCTCTCTCTCTCTCTCTTTTTCTTTCTTTCTTTCTTCCTCGTATACTTCGCATATTATCCGATTTTCCGCGTCGTGCTTTCAGCTGAAATCCAACTACAACTTCTAACGTTAAGCCACGGTAATAATGTTCCTACGTTTTTCCAAGTGTACTCTATGGAACTTTCAAATAATGTCAATCTTACAAGATCTCCTTTTTTCTTCTTCTTCTTCTTCTTCTTTTTCTTTTCTTCTTCTTTTTTTTCTTTTTCTTTTTTTTTTTAAACTCCTTAGCGAAAAGATTCTTCCTTCGTGATACCAACGAACGTATATCACGCCAGCTATAGTAATTTATCATAAAAAGGATCGTTTGGGAAGTAATTTTTGACAGAGTGTTCATTATCATCCTTCTATATTAAAATTTTCAAAGTAGACTTCTTTTTTTTTTTTTCAAGCAGTCTCCTCGAATAGCATCGATTCTTCGGTTTCCTTTCTCTCTTATTATTGGACGTTTTCATCTCGCTCCAATATATTAACGAGTTCTACGTTTTCAAAGAGTATAAAGAAGCGCGCGCGCGCGCGAGAGAGAGAGAGAGAGAGAGAAAGTGAGTGAGAACAACGATCTCTCATCAAAGAAAAAGAATGAATTATTATTATAGGAAAGTAAACGTAATACTTAGAGGTGTAATGGACGAAGAACAAATACGGAACTTGGTTTTAACAAAGATATCATAGAACCAATTTCGCTTGGCTTTTTACATATTCATATCTCAAGAGACGAACGTAACTACCACTCTACTACCACTACTAATATTTCGTAGACAAAACGTTTCACAAGAGTTAGCCCTTATATATATACATAATATATATATATATATATATATGTATGTATGTATGTTATATGCATGTATGTATGTATGTATGTATGTATGTATGCACACACACACGAAAATTTTCATAAAATAGCCAAGAGATTTATGCTAATTGAAAACTGAATGATAACTCACCTCCATGGTAGGAACTCCTATGTGGTGTATAAGTTCCGTTCTGTTGTTGACCCTCCGTACAATGACTGGGTGTGTAATACTGCATTGGATGATGCACATAATTGTTAGGAGTGTTCGATGCGTGCACGGGATGGCAGTGTATACATCTTTGCGGTGTCTCTTGTGGACACTAAAAAAGAAAAAAGAAAAAAAAAAAAGGGAAAAGCAAAAATTGCGAAACAAAAGAAGAAATACATCACAAATTTTTTTTTCTTTCGAAATAGAATTTTTCTGGGCGTACGTACGAATACACGCGCACGTACTTACACACACACGCACACACACACACACACAGATCGGATATAAAATAAAACTAGCTTGAGAATAATTAGAGCACTGTTGTATACCTATATCCAATACTAACGCATCGTTTCTATAGCTTCGCAATCAGGCCTGTTACGGAAGCGGATATCTCTATTGGCTATTGTATCCTATCGTAGAGAGACCCTATCGCACCTATATTCCACTGGCAATTCCCTTTATATCGGCTATTTTCTAATCGACTTGGGGTATACGCAGATCTCTCGATATCATTCAAATTGATCAACGAAAGGAAGTAACGCGAATTATCCTCGAGGTTTTTGGACTTAACGTGAACATTAACTGTGGTCGTATAAATATACAGGGAGAAACTAAGGTAAGGAATAGTTTGAAGGTGTAAAAGAAAAAAAGAAGAAAAAATATCGATGGAATAGTTGAAAGTAACTTTTTGATATCGGCATGTCGAAGTGCTCGAAGAATCGTCGAACTATTACATTTCAAATTTCATGCTGTGGTTCAGTGAACGAGAAAGAAAAAAGTT
>OU426874.1:245000-250000 GCA_911387685.1 Dolichovespula media | reverse complement strand
CTGGGGAATATAGAAAGAGGGGAGGAAGAGGTGGAGGTGGAGGTGGAGGAGGACGGCCAGCGTAATCCCACTAGATTGAATCCACCCTCGAACTCTGGCCAGGCGGCTGCATGATGTTGCCGGATGATCGTGTAACCGTCGCTGGAAGGAACGACCGTATCATCCACCCATCTCTACCTTCTTTCTCCACCTCCTCCACCTCCTCCTCCTCCTCCTCCTCCTGCCTTCGTTTTTGCATGAAAACATTTCTGACAGGTTGCGTCTAGCGAACGGCTTCTATACTAAATTCCTCGACGTTTTCGCATCGGTTTTGTAAATCCCTCGACCCCCTCCGTCCTTCGATCGAAAGGAAGAACATCCTTTCGTCTCAACAATGGCAACTTTTTATTCATTCATTCATTCATTCATTTATTTCTCTTTTTCTTTTCCTCGTAGAGATCTTAGGTCTCCTTCTTGTCCCATCTCCATTCTTCTCCTCTCCTTATTTCCCTCTCCCTCCCCAAGATCGTATATTCGAGAATTAATTTCATTCAATGATATACCCTTTAAAACATAGAATGAACTTATCGAATACGTTAGAAAGTTGAAACGATCGTTCGTTGCGCTTTATTTGAGAAAATATGACCGGGGATATGGAAAGGGAACTTATGTTGGGTGGGAATTTTTCTTATCGATTGAGAAATATACCGAGTAAGATCTTAGAACGAGCTTGCTTGCTTGCTTGCTTGCTTGTTTTCTTCTTTGAAAAATAATAAAGTTCTTAGAGATATTTCGCGTGTTTCGATTTGCCCCTCACACAAATAGATTTCGTCATTTCATATTTCTCGACGTATGAAACATTTATGTACATGTATATGTGTGTATACGTATGATGCGCGTACCTGCTAGATTTTTCCTTATGTTTTATCTATCGCGATCCCGTTTCGATCGTATAAAAGGAAAATAATCGTCAAGAATGCTAGATAGACAGACAGATCGATCGATAGATTAATATCTTTGATATTATTTACGATCGAATCAATTTGAAAAACGTAAATTATAAAACTGGTATTTTCTTCTTCCTTGCCGAAATACTCTCGGTGGTACGACAATGAAAATGTAGGAAGATCGAAGGGTTATCCATTGTGAAAGAAAACATTGGAAATTCCTTTTTCTCGACGTTGGAACATCGAATTCCATCGGAAGTAAGAATCGCATTACGTTCAATCCTGATAGCATAAAAGTATTTTCTTATCTCAGGACACAAAAGCCGGTGGTTTTATGTCGGCGATTACTCCTTGTGGTATTCTCGGTTATAATGTTTCTGATAAAAACAAAAGGAAAAGAAAAGAAAGACAAAAATGAGGGGATAAGTACTCGTATCGATTTAACGAGCTTCGAGGATTTATAAAAAATAAACATTGTTTTCACGTTCGCCAAAGTACAGGATCGATCAAAACTTTCCCAAATGTCTTTTAAAAATCGATTGCCCCCTTTTCGAGATTTTTTAGGCTTTTGCAGTTTTACAATCTAAAAAAAAAAAACAAAAGAAAAGAAAAAGATCAATCTGAAATGTCTCGATAATAGAGCAAGCGATTTTTCTTTTGTACAATCGTCTAAGTACTTTTCGCTCATCGTGTGTTATACATTCACTCTGATTTCTATCGTATTAACAAAAAGTTTTTCTTCGAAATTTCGTTACGCTCCATTTTTTTCCCCTCGACAAACGAGATTACGCGAGTTCTTTCTTTTCTTCTTCCTTTTTTTTTTTTTGTTTTCTACGTGCGAATGAAATTTCACCTGAATCCAACGGGGGGCCCTATCGACCGTAATCCAAGGGACGACACGCTTTCTCTCTCTCTCTCTTGTGTAATCAACTTAAAACAGTGTACTTCTAACTTCGAGGCATGTGCTGTGTAAACTTTCGACTTACAATGCTCTCTCCTGGGTGACACGTAAAACAATGGTCTTGAATTGTATAATGTATTCGTTTGTATGAATTAGCAAAGGCCGCTAAACTGTCGCAATTACCGTGAACAATGGTGTGAAAAAACTTGGCTCGCGTCATTAAACGTACGTATTATTTTTCCCCTTAATAATTTTCCCCATTTTCGAATAATTAGTAAGTTCGCGCTTGTACCGGGCATTTTAAGTTAAACAATATTTGATAATTATGATTTACATAATATAATTTCATTCGATTTAAATCTCCCTTTTGTTATATAAATGAATTGCCGTATTAAAATTCCACGTCATCGGTCGAAGTTCCGAGGGCATTTTGAAAAGAAATTTATCGGATCGAGAAATATTTATGGAGGGCGAGTGCATCGAACGTTTATTGAATTTAACCGGGGTCCTTTTATTCGCCCACCTCGTATAACATCGAGGCCGGCTCGTTCTATATCCGTTATTTCTTGAAAATTTTTCTAAACGATCACGTCTCTTATATTATTTAATTAATTTCTCGCATGAATTAAAATAAATATTCATTTAATAGTCAAAACTACGTTAGCATGCTTTGTAAATGAAGCTTTTTCAGTTTATCCGCAATGTTCCAGTGCGTGATGCTACAAAGATAAACAATGTTAAACTTTATCATACGACTTAGCTATCTCTCTTTCTCTCTCTCTCTCTCTCTCTCTCTCTCTCTCTCTCTCTCTCTCTCGTTTGTTCAACAGGATGCGTTTGTAAGTTAGCCCTCAAGCACCGAAAGCTCAGAACCGAGAACAAGAGAAAGAGATGGAGATGGAGAGGGAGGGAGAGGGAAAGAGAGAGAGAGAGAGAGAGAGAGAGAGAGAGAGAGAGGTTCGAAATGTCAGAAACTAGAGCATGTAAGCACTGGGACAGCACAAACAGTAGTTTATACCATAGCAACACACCATAAGACTGTATGAGAGACACTAGCCGTGGCATTGTATGTAGGTGTATTATTGATTTCATTCTACGTCCTTACACTCCTCCTACGACTCACCAACGTCGAGCTTTCCTGTCGCCGTTAGCTGCTGACGCCAAGTTTCAAGCTGATGCTTTTCCTGGGCTTCTTTTCCTAAAGCTATATCTCTTCTCTAGCTAGATATATATACATACGTACATACATACATACATACATACATATATACACTCATACGTATGTACATACGTATATAGAGAACGAAAGAGCAACGTTCAACGCTATTATGCAGATGCGAAAGACGCGTCTCGACAAATGTGCGAGACATCTCCGTCCTCAAAACTTTCGACTATTAAGATGCAACCCGGCTATCAAAGAGGGAGACTGCATGATCGAATCGTATTAAATTTATTTTCTCGCCCGATGATGGAGATCTCTAAATTTCTTTTTTACTTATTTTATTTTATTTTATTTTATTTTATTTTATTTTATTTTGTTAAGAGAACCTTATAGTATAGTCTTTGAGATGAACTTTGTTATATCGTACAATTCTCGAGAAGATACTATGGTGACTATGGAAGCGATCAAAGTCGTTTGAGATATTAAAAAATATCTTTCGCGTTCCGCACGCTATTCTAACAATTTTTAAATTACATACAGGAATTGTTTATTCAAGAGTAAATATAGTTGAGTACTAAGATTTTTTTTGTCGTTATGAAGAAATAATTTTGGAATAATTCAGAATAAGATATTATAAATTCTATAAAAAATTTATTCCTTGGATCACTTTCATAATCACCGGCTTATATATATATATATATATATTTATTTATTTATTTAATTTCTCCTGCTTTATTTCTTTCCTTTGTTGTTCTCTCTCTCTCTCTCTCTCTTCTTCTCTCCCTTCGTTATTTTAACATGTCGATGATGTTAAGCGGATCAATTACGTGAAATGATTTCTCTCAATCTCCTTTTTTTTGCCTCGTAGTCTCTCGATAGCCTTCAAATTGGAATGGTCGGCCGACGACGTTTTAATCTCTCCTCTTTTGAAATTAATTGCATCCAAGGTAGTCTTTCAAAGCGAGAGATTCATTCTTAGATATAATAGATGATATCTTAGATATAAAATATGGGTACGTACACGTACATTTATATATATATATATATATATATATATATATAGTATATAAATGTGTACATTTATAAGTACATAATAGTTATATCGAAAGAAGACGAAAAGTGTGGAGAGAGAAAAAAGTAGCGTCATTTTTCCAGAAATGGAGTTTGCGATATCGAGGATCCCTCGATCGGTGCACTCGAAATCTCCGTTTTGTTTGGACAGTCAGCCTGGCTCGAAGCCGAGAGCTATTTCAACCATGGTATAACGTTTGTCTCTCTCTCTCTCTCTCTCTCTCTCTCTATATATATATATATATATATATATATATATATATATATATATCTTTCTCTTTTTAATCGGTCTATAGGTATCTCGAAAAATTGATCAAATCGAGCCTGTAAGTTTTTACCCACATTGAAGAGGATATATGTACATGTATATATATGTATTAATATATATATATATATGTACATAAAACCAACTGTAATATATTACTGACAGTTTAGTGCTGCAGTTAAAAGTATAACTTTGATCCTTCGATCCTCTAGATCGAAAATGTTCCGTTCGTTTTTATTTGTTTACTTTTCCTTTTTTTTTCCATCTTTTCTTTCTCTCTTGTATTTCGGTTGAGCTGGTATATAACTTGAAACGGTAAACGTGGCTAGTTTTGCTGGTTAAAGAAAAGTAAGAGGATTCTCTCTCTCTCTCTCTCTTTCTCTCTCTGTCCTTGTCTCTCTCCTCCCTCGTGGCAACGAAGGAAGCAGTAGTTTGACGGATCTAAAGGAGCTGTAGGTAGACAGTGAGACATAAAGGCGACACTTTCGATTATCTTAGAAGTTTGCGAAGTAAACTTTACCTTACGCTGCGATAATGGAAGGGCTTGGGAACGACGATGTCGTCGTTGGTGTCAATTCTGCTCGAGCTTTTGTGGGATCCTATGGTGACGTTGATTTTTCATACGTTTAAAAATCTTCGATAATGGCATTTCTCATTTTGCGTCTTCATTTCAAT
>OU426874.1:237500-240000 GCA_911387685.1 Dolichovespula media | reverse complement strand
TTAATTCCTCGAGTTGTCGATTGAATCGGAAAGAAAAAATAACAAAAAAAAAAAAAAAAAAAACGTTAGAACGAGATATCTCGTAAGCCGGCTATAAAGTTCGGCTTGTTGTTATATACGAGATATCTTGTGACCCGTATGCAAAGTGTTAAAATACGACAATCAATTTTGTTTGTGTATCGTGATAGTTATGGTGCACGTTACAAAGAGAATAACGGACCAAACAAAGTTTGTTAGTATACGAATGGAACGTATAATAATCCTCCATGAAATTTTCTAGTTTTCAAAAACAATTGTAATACTTTTTAGTATTTTTATATACAAAATTGTAATACTTTTTAGTTCTTCTTTTCCTTTCTTTTTTTTTTTTTTTTTTTTTTTTTTTTTAAACGGCATGGCAGACATAACAACAACGTGCCTGGTCACGTTTTTATTCTTTTATATTTTTTGTTTGTTTTTACTCGTTCGATACATCGAGTAATTCGTTCTCGTAGATTGCGATGAAACGTGAGTTGAAATTCAACGTTCGCGAGATGAAATAGAAGAACCGTATACACGCATTATATCTACGATATTTTTCAAGATTTCTATGAGTCTTCGTTCGGCAAACTTGTTTATTATAAGCGGGGAGTATTGCCCCGCGATATTTTTCGATGCGATTGGAAGTTCTAATAGAATGAATCGAAATGCGTCGATGAACGTCGCGAATTAAATTTCTACTTTTTTCCAATATCTTATTTTGTTAATTTGAATGAATTGAAAGATCGATTGAGATTGCGTAGATTTTTCCATTATTTTCTTTTTTTTTTTTTTTTTTTTTTGTTTTGATATCAACCAACACTTGATAATTAGTTATCGATTAGAAAAAAAAAAAAAAAACAAACAAACAAACAAACAACAAAAAATGGACAAAAATCTCATAAGCGAATGAGTCCGTTAGTTTGTTAAACGAAATCGAAAGAGGAAACGTTGGAGATAACATTATTTTACTCGACACCTGTTAAACTTTTCCTTTCGATCAAGAAACGGGGGATATTCGTTCGGATGAACTTTCGATCCCCCATTCGATCTACTTAGGTCTCGATTCCTGACCATTCTAATAGTCGATGATTTACCGTCGGACACGTCTCTCGTTCGTCCATTCGTCTACCTATTGAAATTTCCGCCGCTACTGCCGACGACGACGACGGCTTTGCCCAAATTCATGACCTAATTCGAGGAATGGAATTTACTCGAATGATTCATATACACGTTTTAGACACCACGACGAAATATCGAACGCTTTACGAACTTTCCGAATGTTCTACCACCTCCCCCTTGTTCGTTGAATGTTTCTAATTTCTCGATTGTTCTAACGATTTGTCGAGAAACGATCGAAAGTTACGTGAAAAAATAAAGAATTTTCAAATTACGTTACTCTATCGTAACTCTATGAAAAGTTTAAGGAATAGTTTGAAATTTCGTATGCTTTGACGTTGATGATAATTAGGAACGAATCGAGATAATTCGAAAGTCGCGCGGACATATTGAAAGTATAAAGGAAAATGAAAAGAGTGATATAAAATGTGGTGGCTGGGGGCGGGGCTGGGGAAAATCTTTCGTCGGTGAGAAGTCCGTAAAACTAATTGCATCGGATGCATCTCGTTCGAGGGTTGTGTAATGGTCTGTGGAGGGGAAAAAAAACAACGGAGTACAGGGTAAAAAGGGTTGGAGGAGTACGTATGAGGAGGAGGAGGAGGAGGGTACAGAGAAAAGAACGGATGAGAGTGTCTATATAAGAGAACATGTTTCTCTCTCTCTCTCTCTCTCTCTATCTCTTTCTTTCTATAGACGAAGGTGGTCCAGACGACGGATGATGAGAGTCTCTTAAAAGTAATTTTTCTATCTCTTGGTACCGCATACGCACGCTCATATCGTATAACCGTGTGTACGAAGACACGAGAGGAGACTTCCGTGAAATTGGACTTTTTTTTAATTAGCTTAGGATCAGAGGAAACAAACGGGTAAAAAAAAAAAAAAATGAACAAGAAAAAATTACAGCGAAATGAAAAGGTTTTGATGAACGTTTGAGTAAAACTCGTCGTCAGAACGTTCGAACGTTTTATTCGACAGTGTGTCGCACCTTGTCCGAATAAGCGAGCTTAAGTTTCGGTTTTTTTTAATAGAGTCTCCATATTCGTCGGTGCTGTCAGATATATGAATTCTATGGATATGCAATGTTTCTGTCTCCAACGCGAGTCTGAGAGAAATAAATGGAGAAATAAAGAATAGGGAAGCCGAATTATTCACGATAGAAATGAGAAATATAATAAGTTCGACAAAATCACAATTTTTACGAAACGTTTTACTCTCCCCCTCCCCACCGGTCGTTCGTTCAAATTTGCTCCCTCTCCACCTCCCCCTTCTTCCACCCGAAAAAAAAAAAAAAAAGAAAAAAAAAAAACAAGAAAAGCAACGACAGCCGATAACAAAAAATAGTATTACACGTGGTGGTAAATCT
>OU426874.1:0-232500 GCA_911387685.1 Dolichovespula media | reverse complement strand
CGATACCTCCTAGGAGATGAAGAAGGAGGAGGAGGAGGAGGAGGAGGAGGAGGAGAAGAAGAAGAAGAAGAAGAAGAAAGAGTAGGAGAAGGAGTAGGAAATGCGTTTGTTAAAAAAAAAAAAAAGAAAGAAGAAAGAAGAAAGATAAAAGAGATGAGAGATCAAAAAATATGTTCAGCATTTCGTTCCATGCAAGCGAACAATGACTGTACCTAGGCATCGTTGAAATCCTTGTTAGGAGCGCGATGATGCCTCATCGACGAAGATCTAGCAGCATGGAACAATGCGGAAAAAGAATGCCGAGAGAAATGGAGGGAAAAGAGAGAGGAGTAGGAGGGGGGATAGAGCGACATAAAGCCCGCGTGGTACGCGCCTCTTCCCTAGGTACATACGTACATACATATATACATATATACATACATACATACATACATACATACATACATACATACATACATACATACATACATACATACATACATACATACATACATACATATATATATATATATATATATATATATATATATATATATATATAAGCATAGAAGATAGAAGAGATGATAGAAGAGGTGGTGGGAGTGAGTGAGATAGGAAGATGGGGGATGGAATAGTAGATAGAGAAGGGAGAAGAGGAGAAGGGATCATCGACACACTCCTCCGGGACTTGTTTTCGCTTATATGTTACAGCCCATGCACCGATGAGTCGAGGAAACAGAGAACCTCGTCCTCGTAAATGCGAGGGAAGTACTCGAATACACGAAGATTGGTAAGGGACGAAGGTAAAGGTAATAACGAACGTCGTTCGTGGATAATTCGATGAATCGATCGGAATTATACGTATCCAAAACCTCTCTAATCGATTAGCCCGATGTTTCCACGTTTGCAATTGTTTTTTCTTTTTTTTTTTTTTCTTTTTTTTCCTTCTTCTCACCAAACGAAAGTCATATGCAGAATGAGTTAATAACTAATATGATCACCATGAATATTAACATTCTTTTTGGATATAGATTAACATTCTTTATTTCGCATTTACTTTGCGCTTACTCCGCATATTCGTTTCGAGCATCTACGAATTTTAATATCAGAGATATTCTCGTATTAAGAGAAGAGGTTTTTAACAACGTAGGAAAACATTACTTCGATTAAAAAAAAAAAAAACAAAGTAATTCGTTTACGAATTATTTAATTAGTTGGTATAATTTTATAAATCGGCAGCAATTTGCATTATCTTCTAACGAAATAGGATGGGTTTGATTCGTAAAAGTTCGTTTAGAAAAAAATTGTTTATAACAAATTGTTAATTAATTATCAACAGTACGCTTAAACGATATAAAAAATTGTGCCATTGAAAATAGTGTTTGAATCCTGTCTTTAAGACTTTTAGTCTCAAAGATATTCTCTTGGAAAAATTTTTATTCATAATTGGTATAACGAAGCTTTCCGTAGTAATAATAGTAGTATCATTAGTACGTGTGCGTAAATTTTCAGAATTTATGTAGGTCAAGTGTGACGCCGAGTAAATTTGAATGAAATTATGTAGGTCAATGGGCGTAACGTAATTATTTCCCATTATAATCGGAATATAAGCAGAATCAATAATCGTAGAGGCTTGAATAAAAAATACCATATCAAAGGGCATAATTTTCTCTATTTTTTTTTTTTTTTTTTTTTTAAACATATTGTTAATAATCAATCAACGATTTGTTGTAAACAATTTATTAGAAACAAATTTTTTCGTGCGAATTACATTCATCTTACTTTTGCTAAAAGTCAAAGAAGATTCAGATTGCGACCGATTTATATAAAATTACACGAAACAATAAATAAATAAATAACAAGCAAGTTATTTTTTTTATTTTTACGTAAGAAACAATGTTTTTCTATAAATTACCTATTAATAGTCACGTCTTTCATTTACGTTAGAATATCTCCGATACTGGAGAAGTCGTAGAGAAGGCATTAAACAAATACACAAAATAAGCGCAGGATAAGCGCAGAATAATAATGAAAGGTAAGCGCAGAATAATGGTATAAGGTAAGCGGAGAATAATGGCGTAATATATTTCTAAAGAGGACAAAGATATTCAAAGTGATCAAAGTTATTGCTCCGCCGTGTATACAGAAAAAGAGAGAGAGAGAGAGAGAGAGAGAGAGAGAGAGAGAGAGAGAAATGCGAATTTGCCGAACGTAGATATTTGAAATTCCTGCCTCGTCCTCTCGGCAAATTGATTATTATACGCATCATCGAATTATCCCGATAACCGCTTTTTATTCGATAATAATTATTTTTTATTTCACGGTAATTTTCATTTTACTTTTTACGCCAAGCACGCTATTCTATCATCTCTCTCTCTCTCTCTCTCTCTCTCTCTCTTCCTCTCTCACTCACTTCTAATTATTTATTCTTATCATGTTAATTTTCTATGTCAATTATTTGATTATGAGAGGATGTATGTATGACTGCAATCCGAGTCGTTTGATATGAGAGTTATGATGGTAGCATGACCGCGTTACGTGTATGTTACGGGTTTGAGATTGCGATATGATTTTCGCTTTAGTAACGTAGCCAGTAGAATAGACTGAAATATCTCAACCGGGAATACGGGTTCCCCTCTCTCCTTCTCTCTCTCTCTCTCTATGTTTACATGTATACATTATGTATTACATATATGTAAATACGATGCTCACTTATTTACCCCCCCCCCCTATGCTAGTATTACATACATTGTATCTTGATTTTAGTCTGGTCCGCATGAATGGGGTTGTATCGAACATAATGTTATGCTAATAACGTTGATCCTTCTACAAATCAACTGTATTAATCTGACATCATTTCCTTGCCCAGTCAAGATCAATAACGGGGGCTGGCCAGAAATTATCGATCTTCGAAAAGCGTAAGTTTAGTATTTGCAAATATACTGGGAACGTGGGTCGGTTTTTAAGAAGTAAGAAGAAGTAGTAGAAAATAAGAAGAGGAGCAGAGGAAAAAAGAAGAAAGACCTTTTAATCTGCTCGAAGTCGGTCGTAATTCATTCTACCTTTAAATTTTAACGAGCAACGCGACTTCTCAAAAAACGGGTAGGAAACGTAGATCGCGTAAAAGTTTGACGATGCCGATGAATTATTCGAATAAAAGGGGCGATTAAGTACGATAAAAGGAAAGTCGTTTGCGAAGTATCGATTCTATTTTAGAAAAACGTTTTATTTTATTTTTTAACATTATTTTCCTATGTAATCGTATAGAGAAATCTCGAACATCTCGAATAAAGGAGGAGGAGGAGGAGGAGGAGGAGGAGGAGGAGGAGGAGCAGCAGCAGCAGTGGCAAAAGCACCATTCGAGAATAATTTCCGTTCAGGACAAAAAGCAAAGAACGTCCTTGACGATTTTCTGCGAGAAAATGCTCTCCATTCTCTTTTTCCCCTCGTTCCACGTGAACTTCCGCTAGAAAATCTTGTCCGATAGACGAACTTCCGTTGCTTCACGCCTGCGATCATCTTCCAAGGCTATTCTTCTACTTCCGAATCGTGACGTGTTTGAAGTTGGTGTCGATTTTGGTTTCCGTGTCCAAATACACCTCATCTTTAGAGAAAAGACGAGTTTTTCCATTGAGAAATACTTTGTTGTACTTCTCTCCTCTCTCCCTCTCTCTCTCTCTCTCTTTCTCTCTCTCTCTCTATCATGCAGGTGCAAGCTTTTAAAGAGCTTTAGTAGGAACAAGCTCAGAGGCAACGAACGTTCCGGTTCACCTAAATCTTTGCTCTGTCGAGCACAAATCTCTCTCTCTCTCTCTCTCTCTCTCTCTCTCTCTCTCTCTCTCTCTATTTCTTTCTCTACCTCTTTTGCTTATCGAGTAGATAGAAGGATGAAAAGGGTTCCCCATCAAACACATTGGACTTCGGTTAGATTTAATTATCCTTTGAATATACCTAAAGATTGAAACGAAAGTTCCTAAGTGATTTTATGAATCAATTAATCTTTTTCGAGATCTTTTCTTTCATGCTAATTTTCACCTTGTTTCGGATTGTAAAAAAAAAAAAAAAAAAAAAAACGAAAGAACTTCGTTCTTACCATGGCCCATTCTCTACATAAATCGACGAAATTTCCGATTGCGAAAATTTTCGAATAAAATACGTAGAGTCATCCATGTTTATTCCATAGAAAATCGTGGTTTCTAGATTCGATGATAGTACGCGTCGCCCGTACGCTTTTTTGAGCACGATACGGAAACAGTCTCGATAAATTTTTGGTTTTATCGATTCCACTTGAAAGGAAAAGAATCGATCCATTTTTAGATATAAGAATAATAGAAGGATAAGGAGTAGGAGAGAAGAGCGACGAAGGGTGAGGGGATGGAAAGCAATGAATTTTTTGATTCGTCTCCTACGATGTACTCTCTCGTCACTTAAGAAAAAGCCAAAGAGCAGATCTCTTGCATTACTTGCGTACAAAGATATATATATATATATATATATATATATATATATATATATATATCGTACTTATTCATCTTGCATTCTTCGTTTCGTATTTTTCAAGAAAATTTCTCTCTCTCTCTCTCTCTCTCTCTCTCTCTCTCTTTCTCTTCTTAACTCATGGAAAGAATACGAGATGTATTCTTTCTATAATGGTAGACGTAGACGAAACGAAAATCGATCATCGTGAAAAGAGACGTATTGCATTTATGAGATTCTTTTTGCAGAATGAAATTTTCTATTCGAATCGATGCTTATCCGTCAAAAAGGGAAGATAAGGGGGAGGGGGGAGGGGGGAAAGGAAACGTTGAAGGCAAAAAGAATGGTAAAGAATAAGAAAACGGGATATACATTCGTAAGATCGTAGAAAGAAGATAGAAAGAGATGTTACTTGCTTCCATTAAATTATCGACCTCTACCACTTCCTTTCGTTCTTTTTTTTTTTTTTTTTTTTTCTTTTTTTTTTTTTATTCGAAAAATCTCCGGCTAAGAATTCTCTGCGAAAGCTATTACACGTTAGTGGCTTTTAAATCCGAAGAAACGTAGGTGAAAGCGATCTGAGAGCTGGGAAAAGACTACCAACTCCTTCCTAGATTGGCTTCGGGTAGTTTCCATGAAAGAGAGAGAGAGAGAGAGAGAGAGAGAGAGAGAAAGGAAAGAGAAAGAGAAAGAAACTTCGTTCAGAACTTTATTTAATTCCCTTTCGATTTAAAGCGGAGAGAGAGAGAGAAAAAGGGAGAGAGAGAGAGAGAGAGAGAGAGAGAGAGAGAGAACAATTGGAACTGGTAGATACGATGTCGGGGCACGCTCTCACTTTCTCGAACGACATTTAATCACCGTTTCAAAGCAGACGATATCGGTACACAGATAAGGTCGAGTGCTTTCTTATTCGTGACACGTTTGAAGAGAACTCGCAATAATACATATTCCAACTCCTAATACATATCTGACAGGCTTAATCCGTAACAATAGTTTCCTGTCGTCTTAACAATCCTTATCCCGTTTCACAAACTTGACTTTGGTATATGTATTTCGAGAAACAAAAGTTATATCGTAACCGGAAGAAATCAGGTTTATCCTTACGGAGATAAACCGATAACGCGGATATAACCAGAAGGCATTCGTGTATTATATACATATATATATATATATATATATATATATATATATTTCATTCGTTTTTCGATTGGAAGACTTACGTCGATCAAGTTGATCGAAATCTACGAGGAAAATTGGTATTTACGTTCACGAACCGAGGACGAGGACGATGATGCATCATCATCGACGACGATTGATATATTCCTAGACAGCTAATTTGCACGCCCTCCCATCAGCATCCCTATGTGCATTACTTTGTTCCATGTCTATGGATATGTCCCTAGAATATATTCCTATCTCGTGTACATACAAAGTAGGTATAAAACCTATACCTAACATTCATGCACGTATATATGTATATATGTGTGTGTGTATATATATATATATATATATATATATATATATATATATATATTATACCTAACATTCATGCACGTATATATGTATATATGTGTGTATATATATATATTTATTTATTCGATGTTCGTTCGAATTATGCTCACGTTCGATCGTTCCACAGAGTATACCAGGCGGGGGATCTCCCTCCCCCCCATCTACTACTTGTTCACGGTCTCTCTCTCTCTCTCTCTCTCTCTCTCTCTCTCTCTCTCTCTCTCTCTCTCAAGTACTTCCCCGTAATATTGGCGACGTGTGCGTCACCCGAGTACCGCAGTTTAAACACGTATGAATGGCTAGACGAAGTAGGAGAGACAAGTTTGCGCGCTACTCGTCCGTTTCGATCGAAAACTCGAACGTCCTCGTCTCGAACGCGTCGACTTCCTCTTTTTTCTCTTTTTCCTTTTCTTTTATTCGTTTTTTTTTCTTTCTTTCTTCTTCTTCTTCTTCTTGTTCTTCTCCTTCTTCTTCTTCTTTGTCGAAAGTACTTCCTCGTACGGCCCTATGGAAAAATCGACTCACTCGACTCGCTTACGTGCTTATTCCCGATCGGCCTTCTTTCTTTCTTTCTTTCTTTCTTTCTTTCTTTATTTGTTTTTTTTTTTCCGTTTTGTTTTGCGAGAAGCAACGTACTTACAATTCTTACCCAAGGGTAATCCTCTTTTTAATTCGACGTTACTACTCTCACAATTTTTTTCCTTTCCTTCTGTTTGCTTTTGTTTTCGTTTTTCTTTTTCTTTTCTCTGTATTTTCCACAAGAAAAAACGGGAATCTCGTATTTTTACTCATTAACCTTTCCGCAAGTTTCATTAGTTTCATTGGTCTCATTAGCTTCATTTGTATGTTAAACGTCGAGAAGTAGTAGCCGCACCTGTGGATCGGACCACACGGGAGCGAAGAGAGTGGCAACGAACGGATTGGTCGGTTAAGACGATTCGTAAAAGTCACCAGCGTAGAATATTTCTTTCTCTTCGTTGTATTATTATCGACTTTTCTTGGATCTTTTTCCTTTTTCTTCTTTCTTTTTTTTTTTTCTTTTTTTTCTTTCTTTTTTGTTTCCCTTCTTTTTCCTTTCATTTTCTTTTCATTTCATCTCTCATCCTCACTCTTCGTTTCCTTCTTTAATACGAGTCGATGGAATGAGAAAGCGAATAATAAAGCCACGTTAAAGTGGCTTTTGTCAAAACACCATCGGGTTGAATGTCGCATGGACCCGTTTTGGAAATAAAGAAAACCCAGCAGCTATATATTTCCAGAGCTAACCGTTTATATTTCTTTCAAGCTTAATACTATGGTATTAGGGAGAAACCGCGATACCACTGTTTATGACTGCGGGAGGAGGTAACGACGATGGGAAGGGGGGGAGGGGTGGGGAGGGGTGGGAAAGAGAGAGAGAGAAAGGGTTTTACCTCTGGAAAATTCAAGGATTAAATGCCACAGTGGAGATCCATTTAATATAGTTAAACGTTTATCCATGCGTAAAAGGGAACATTATCGTCTACGATCCAAATTTTAATTGCGATTTAGTCGTATAAATAATCACGGCGAACAATCAACGAAATGTGTGTTCCGAGTAATTAAGCAAACGACGTCAATGTTCCCGATAATATTTTTCTTTCTTTTTGCTGGGGTTTTTATTTCTTATTTTTTTTTTTTTTTTTTTTTATAACAAAGAAACGGACTTCGATAATTTTCCAACCCGATAAGAAGATCACGAAGAGTGACGGCGGGGAGGGGAGGGGAGGGGGGAGGAGGAGGAGGGACAAGATTAATTCGAGCATTGTCTAACGAGCTGTCCCAGCAAGTATGTTTTATCTTCGGTCATAATGCATTTTTGGCCGAATTAATCATCGTTAACGTTACTTCCGATGCTAGGAAACAAGTTCGTATTTTATGGGGGTTGAAGGAGGAGGGGTAGAGAGAAAAAGAGAGAGAGAGAGAGAGAGAGAGAGAGAGAGAGAGAGGAAAGTACGACCGCATGGTGGCACGTGACTATATGCGAGGGGGGGGGGGAAGGGGAGTAAGAGTAACTTGACAGGGGGTAAAGTTTTGTGCCTGGGCTTACGAATAATTAACAATGACCCTCGTAAATTACAATGAAAAGTTTGTAGTACGCGACGAATGGGAATACGAGGTCGAGAGGAAGCAGGGACTTTCGAAAAATTGAACGAACACGTAGCTCGAACTCTTAGTTATCAATGTACGTCGATGTAAGAGCTCTCTCTCTCTCTCTCTCTCTCTCGTTCTCTATCTCTCTATCTCTCTATCTCTCTCTCTCTCTCTCTCTCTCTCTCGCTTTCTCTGTCTTTTTCTCTCTCATGCTCTCGCTTGTGCTCCGATTGTCATTGAGATCCAAGGCTCGCACTACCGGGGATCGCGGCAATTAGACGAGAATCGTCGGCCTGGAGCACGGTGCCGTGTTGGAAATTAATCCTTCGGGATAATAACGTGCCTCCACCATTTGCGCCCGTCGTCCATAGCCGCAATAGAGCGATAGCTTCGACTCGGTGTCCTCGTCCTAGTCCTCGTTTTCCCCACCTCCTCCTCCACCTCCTCCTCCTCTTCCATTTCCTCTTTCTCCTCCCCTGACCTCCCTCTCTCTCTCTCTCTCTCTCTCTCTCTCTCTCTCTCTCTCTCTCTCTCTCTCTCTCTTAACGCCCTCGTAGAGAATCTAGATCTTAAAAGAATATATATTACGAGTTAACTTTCATCGTCGAGAGAAATATCTTGGTAAGTTTAATCGAGGCATACGCGTCGTCTCTTTCACTCTCTCTCTCTCTCTCTCTCTCTCTCTCTCTCTCTCTCTCTCTCTCTCTCTCTATCTATCTATCTATCTCTCTTCCTCTTTCTCTCGGTTATCTATGAAAACTTGCTACGAACCTCTTTAATATTCATGCCAATTTTAACGCTTAACCTTTTGATTACCCGGAGTATCCGGAAATTCGTGCAAAAAATGCGCGCCTTTTCGCCGAGTTCCAGCAACGAAACATTCCTTCTCACTTTCTCCACCCCTTTCCCTCTCTCTCTCTCTCTCTCTCTCGCTCGCTCGCTCGATAATAGTCGACGAGCTCAACGCATCGTTCGTCCATTCAACTTTATGCCTTTTATCTATTTATTTCTTTTTTCTTTCTTTCCTTCTTTCTTTCTTTCTTTTCTCGTCTTTCTTGATGGAAAGTTGAAATAGGAGGCAGGCGGGGGCGATTCATTATAGCCAATTTTTCGTTCTTACAAACCCGTACCTTACGAAAATAACAAATCGAGCGATATATTCGAGTTTTTTTGAAGTTTAAACGCTACTCAACGTTTACCACCCACTTCGCGTTCTTCGCCAAAGTAGTTTGTAAATCGATAAAAACGTTCCTATGGAATATTTCTAAAGGTACCGTCCGATCGTGTTCGATCGGAAAAAGTTACGAAAGGATTTCCCCTCGAAAGATTTTCTACCTTCGAAAAAGGATAAAGGAGCCGGCGAGCGGTCGAGAGCAAGGAATAGAAGATTGAACGTACCGATACCAACCACGAAGGAGATTACCATTTTCACTGGCTAGAAAAGCATTAGTCTAATCGAGTAGGAAGACAATCGGATGGACGTTGTTGTTGGTGTAGGACTACTCTGGTACGTTCACTGAATAAGGCAAGACGCGTAAAGTGCTTCGCGAGCTCTGACCGAGCTAAACTCTCTCTCTCTCTCTCTCTCTCTCTCTGGCCGCTGTAATACGTCGTGCCGTTGCATCTGCGATTTATGCGAACGTATTCTCGAATACCCTCCGTCGCATTTCCGCTTGTCCGCACGACGGAAAGAGAACGGTTGAGGCTGGAAGGGGGATGGATGGGAGGAAAGGCCACGTCGTCGTCACGCTTACCACGTCCACGAGAATTCCAGCAAACCCTCACATCAGCATATGTGCGTTATACGAGCGAACGTAAACGTTCCAATTTACATATACCGGTATGGCGCTACTCGACGTTTTAGTTTAGACGTTAAATAATCCTAATTACGATTTTCCTTATTGTCATATTTTTCGTATGATCTTCTCTCTTTTGACAAAAATTAGCTATTAAAAATAAAATGCATATACACATAAAATATATACATATATGTGTATATATATATATATATATATATATATATATATATATATATATATATATATAAAATCATCATCATCATCCGTCTTTTTGAAAGCTCCTCCTCCAAAAGCGATGAAATTATATATATATATATATATATATATATATATATATATATATATAAAATAATTATTTATATATGAAATTATATATATATATATATATATATATATATAAAATACAAGCGATGAAATTATATATATATATATAAAATGAAATGATATATATAAATATATATATATATATATATATATATATAAAATCATCATCATCATCCGTCTTTTTGAAAGCTCCTCCTCCAAAAGCGATGAAATTTTTTTGACGTCGAGCCAACTCAGCCACCTTGCCTTGACGAACAAAAATTATTCGCACTCAGCGATATTCCGGCTTAACAAGAGCCGGCTTCTGCTCGTCGGAGAGAGAGAGAGAGAGAGAGAGAGAGAGAGAGGTAGAGAAAGAGAAAGTCGGTCAGGCATGTGAGGGCAAAATATCGATCTCGATCGATTAGCCTTTGCCACCAACTTTTGCAAATTTCTGTTCTAGAGTTTCGTACCTCTCTCTCTCTCTCTCTCTCTCTCTCTCTCTCTCTCTCTCTCTCTCTCTTATTCTCTTTCTCTCCGTGTCTCCTACTCTCTCATTGATCGATATACACATGCGTCGAACGTGCAGCTTCATTAAAGCATTAAGAGCGCGACTCGATGAATTTTTGAATTAATCGTGAATTATTCAAACTCGAGGAGGATCGTATCTATGGCTGGATGATTTTGGCTACACCGATACGAGTTAAACAGAGAGAGAGAGAGAGAGAGAGAGAGAGACTTGGAGCACTGCATTCGAGTCGAGGCATATCGAACTCAACAACTTTCCCGCGAATTTCTCTGAAGTACCGAAAGCCCAGGACCCATTCAGGATTTCCGTACGATCCCTGAGTATCTGAATCGAACGGTGGCGTAACTTTGGTTGCCCTGTTATACAACGGATTTACCTTCCGATCAGGATATACGTGGATATATTTGTTTTGGTCCTTTTTCTCTTTTCTCTTATTTCTTTTTTTTTTTCTTTTTTATTTTTTAATAAAATTTTTAACGCTTTAAGCGGTATCGTCCAAACGACTAAAAAATAATCTTCATCGAGGACAAAGCAACACCGAGTTTCCTTTTTACCTCGGAAAAATATCCGATAGATATCTAGTTCCTTTTTTCTTGTTTTTTTTTTTTTTTTTTCTTTTTTTCTTTTTCCTTTCCACCAGCAACCGACTTAACACGACGCGTCGCACGGTTTACATGAAAATTTTCCAATTTCCTATCTAAAACGCGCGGCTTTACCCAACCACGGACGACGATATCGATGCATCGATATATTAAGACTCTCGAGGTACAGCGATATATACGCTTTCGAAGTCTGAAAAATTATATTACGGTGCATCTCCTAAGGGATTTTACGCGACACGCTTTGCTTTTTACCGGATTTCTCTCTGTGAGCTCGATTCTTCGTTCCTCGTAGTTTTCGTAAATAAATTACATTGTTCGAGAGAGAGAGAGAGAGAGAGAGACGAATCTCATGTGACACAACCAATTGCATTTTCGAGGTTTCGCGATTTGGGACGAAGATTCATTCGATATCCACTGCGCGTACCGTTGTCTAGGGATAATTGCATAAAAAAAATTCTAAAATAGTTTCGGTCCCCGATGATATTGGTCCACATTTATAATGCAATGAAAAATGTAAATGAAGAATGAAATATGAAAAAGGTTGTGGCTCGTCTTGACAAATTTTCATAAAGGTACGAAGTCAAAAATTTCAATGCCATGAGTTTTACGATTAAAAAGAAAAAAAAAAAGAAGAAGAAGTTAACTTGGAAAGTTTCGAAAAAGAATCCTTTCGACGAATCGCCCATAGAGAAACTTTTGATTCACCTTGTATTTTATTAGACGATTCAATCGAATCGAACGGATATCTCGTACAAACACGAGGATCACTTTCTGTTAGATGCCTGTCCGTCCTATATCCTGAATAGGAACGTTCACGATCGATATTTAATATGAAAGTTTTGAATCACGTGCGCGCGAACGTCCAGAGATTACTTTGGGCTCCTCGGAAGTCTCGACAAACGCCTCAACGTAAACAACAAGAAACGGCCAGGGGCATTGGAGGTAACTCTCAAGGATATAGGCGCTCAGAGGAGCTTTCATTCCTGCGTTGTACTCGGACGCGTTAACATCGTGAATATTTTGGAAACTCCTCTCTACTATTATACACACAAATATATATATATATATATATATATATATATATATATATATACATACATATACATATATATATATTTATATATATTTTTTTCTCTCTTTCTTACTTTCTTTCCTTTTCATCTTTCCGACAATTTATACCTACGATACAATCGTAGATCGCTTTTCGAAAAAGAATTTTGTTCTTTATCCTTTTACACAACTATCGACTGCCATTTTCGAGAACGACGATGTATATCGTAAAAGAGTTTCACAAAAGGAACCAACAAAAGAGATTTCGACGTTAACTCACACCGATGCACGGACACACTTGAGTTACCGACCACCAACCAAGTACGTACGTACGTCGGAACAAGAGAGAGAGAGAGAGAGAGAGAGAGAGAGAGAGAGGGAGAGAGAGGGAGAGAAAAGATAGAGAATAGAAAGAGAAGGTGACAAAGGACAAGCCCTCGGCCCTCATAATTCAATCTCCGTATTGTTCCAGGCCGAGTGTCACTCCCTCGACAGATGTCGTTCTTCGGTTTAAAGCCCAGTACTCGGACAATGGAAGTCGATTTGCTATAAGACCACCAACCAGTCTACCAAAGTCAGGGTAAACGATTTTACGAGGATAACTCCGAAGAATCTTTCTACTCGCGATAATTAACTCTCGTGAAAATTATTGAAAATCTTTTTTATGGATTAAATTGAACAGGCGATGATCGGTTGGCTTGATACGACGATGGTAAGTATATAAGATAACTAGAATATTCAGCGTATGCAAATCTTTACCTCATCGAGTCTTACTCGTTTCGAATCCCTTTTCCTGTCCTGTATTACAATTAACATAACCAAGAAGGCTCGTGGAATTTTTTTTTTCAAACAAAAATTATCAACCAACGCAGGTACATTGTGATCGTTAAAAGTGTAAACTTCTTTTTTATGCTTCAAAAAGTTTTTCCGTTACTTTCAAAAGTTCCTCCTTTTATTTATACCTTCGACTTGTCACATCTTTTGACAGATCGTGATCCGTACCAATATATCAGTCCTTTTCTTCTAAAACTATCTAATCGATTTAAGTATAAATATACCATATCTCTCTTTTTCGATTGCGAACGTTGATCCCTACCATCAAAGTCTTTTCTTTTTTTAACGATCCACAGCTCGTCGAAGTTTGACTTTCGAAACTCTCTTCTCGCTCTCTTACTCTCGTTTTCCATCGTCGACGATAAAATGACATTGTAACGAATTAACTGTCTCCCCATTCTCTCTCTCTCTCTCTCTCTCTCTCTCTCTCTCTCTCTCTCTCTCTCTCTCTCTCTCTCTCTCTCTCTCTCTCTGTAACGCATGTATGTAGTTACTTGCTGCGTAAACGACTATGTATACGAGCAAATTAACGAACGTTAACTATCCAAGTCTAGAGCTACGAAGAATACAACGATGAAAAATGTACGAGTAGTTTGTTCAACGTTCAAAATGGATCATAAAAAACGAATAAACGAAGCAAAGGCCAAGTTGCTTATCATAAATTTAACAGTTATTATCACGTTTAAAATAAGAGAGAGAAGATAAACGTGAGAATCGTCCGATAAAAATCGATATTTACGATCTATCCTGGTCGTTAAAACACCTAGTCGAAAAATGGGTGACACGTTACGTCGATTCACAAGCACGAGAGGCAAGTATATGAGATGAAAGAGGCGGAGTCAAGATCGCGTTCTGTCGCGTTAAGTAGATCGTATCGTTATCTTCAGGGAATAAAAAGAAAACAAAGAAATGGTGGCAAAATTTTATGGAGACACTCGAGGCCATAATTTTTCTATGAAACGTCGTACGAACCTTTATTACGGCGTTTTATTTTTAATATTTCAATATGACGAACGCGACGATAATGATGATTTTTTTTTTTTTTGTACGTAAAATACCTTCTTAAAAATAAATATCAGATGGGTTAAGTACGTGTATTTTAGTAGAGTCAACATAGAGAGAAAAAGCTCGTTCGTTCGTTCGTTCGTTCGTTCGTTCGTTTGTTCGTTCTTTCTCCATCTCTTTCTTTATCTCAAAATCGATAGAGCTTTTAAAAGAATACACACATCTTCTCTCCTACTCATCGCAGTATTCGAATCTATTCTCTTAGATATCGACGGACTAGATTCCTTCCTTCTTTTTCCTCATTCGTTTCCATTGCTCGATTCCATTCTGTCTAGTGAGGGTAAAGATTCGTTGAAAAAAAAAAATAATAATAAAGGACGATGAAGAAAGGAGGAGGGGAAGGGAAAATGGAAAAAGGAAGGGAAAGGTCGTGTGGGTGAGGCAAAGCACGAGGTAAAAGCTCGTTCACGGAATCGTGACGCAACGCATAAAAGAAAAAAAAAAAAAAAGAAAAAAGAAAAGAAAAAAAATAAAAGAGAACGAAGGGAGAGAAAACGGGAGAAGTATGAGTGTGTGGGTGCTGCGGTTGCGATAGGGTGGGGGCGGGGGTGTCTAAAGGACGATGTAACTAAAACGAAAGTCGTTAAATTCTGTCATTAGTGATAATAATGACCGACCATTATACGAATTTATTTGAGAAAATTTGCCGACAAATTTTTTAATCTCATTCCATAGAATCGTAATCCGTTATCTTTCCTTTTTACTCTTCTTCTTCATCTTCCTTTTTTTTTTTTTTTTTTTATAAAAAGAAATTAAATTGATTTAAAAACTTGATACCTTCCGAACGTTAGTCCTATAATAAAGAGAGAGAGAGAGAGAGAGAGAGAGAGAGAGAGAGAGAGAGAAAGAGATTTAAAAAGTATCGTTCGGAGAAGATCTCGATACCATTAAAATTATTACGTCTTCTTGGTATCGAGGTACAAGTAATAGAGAGCAAGAAGATCTTACCGAGAGAAAATATATATATATATTTATATATTTATATATATATATATATATATGTATATATATATATATATATATATATATATATATATATATGTATATATATATATATATATATATATATATATATATATATATATATATATATATATTTGTATATCCGAGAGTTTTCTCGAGAGTATTCCATGAATTAAAATAGATATCTACATCCTCTTACATTATATCTCGACGATTGAAACGTAGAGCCTCGTCCTCGTTGGTTCGGATTTTCACCAAAAATCTTGTTAAACGTCATATGTATTAAATTGATTTATATTCTAAAAGAGAAGAAAAAAAAATTTCACGATCCTTTTCTTTACTTTCTCTTTTTTTTCTTCTTTCTTTCTTTCTTATCCTAATATATATATATTATTTATATATATATATATTATTATATATATATATATTCTATTATTATATATTCTTATATATTCTTATATATTCTATATATATATATATATATATATTCTTTATATATATATATTATTATATATATATATTCTATTATTATATATTCTTATATATTCTTATATATTCTATATATATATATATATTTCTTTCTTTCTTATCCTAATATATATATATATATATATATTTTTTTTTTTTTTGAGAGAGGAAGGAAAACGGTGAGAAGAAGTAGGTAAATTTTTCGATTCGAAATGTAAAACTTCTCTAGCAATTCAAGATAGATCGATATTGTGTAAATGCGTTTAACATGGGGTTCCGACCTTCGATTACGTTGAAAGCTGTCGATATCGTGCTAATTCGATAATCGCAAGCGATTTTCGGTAACACCTGCGTATATATATATATATATATATATATATATATATATATATATATATGTACGGCACGCTTTCGTTGATCGTTTTACGACAGCCAACGGAGAACATCCCTTCTCGCGTAACCGACACCATACCTTAACCGCAAGTTACAAGCATCCGATCGTAGTCGACAATTACTATGAGAGACAGACAGAGAAAGAGAGAGAGAGAGAGAGAGAGAGAGAGAGAGATAGACTGAGAGAGAGGGAGATGAGTCTCTACGTCTAGAGCTCTATCTACGTCTTGTTCCCTTAACGAAGAACACGAAGGGACGGAAACTCCAACGACGTACAACACCTTTGAAGCTAGGAAACTGATATACGTTTCCGTTTTCTCACTATCAAACCACCATCCCCTTTCGTGCGAACAGATACGTATAACACATATACGATTTAGCATATATATATATATATATATATATATAAAATATATATATATATATATAAATAAAAAGAAAAAAAAAATATATATATATATATATATATATATATATATATATATATTTTTTTTCTTTTTATTAGAGCCTCTGTTCAGACCTCTTAATACATCGTCGAGCAGCTATTATATGGAAAAAGTATAATACGTTTAATCGGCCATGTTCGTGACTCGATTAAAATCGTTATTAATATATCATAACTTCAGGAAAATAGGTAATATCAAAATTAAGCGCAGGCACTATCCCATTTATTGATAAAAAAAAAAAAAAAATACTAGAATGACGAGTTGCACGATTTTATATATATATATATATATATATATATATATATATATATATATATGGGGCGGGGGGGAGGGGGGGATTTAATCATCTCGACGATGTATTAATGTTAATTTGAAATTGTTTCTGAAATGGTTTCGATCTGAACAAAAGGAGAACGTTGAATTTGGAATGAGAAAAATTTGGAGAAAGAAATTGTTGGACGAATTTCGTTCGTGGAAGTATTATTTTATTTTATTTTATTTTTTTTTTTTTTTGTTCAAATCGCAGTTGGTAATTGCGTTTAGTAAAAATTGTGATATTCTCGCACGATGATTCACATTTTTTTTCTCCCCCTATTTTTCGACATTTTCTCCATAAGCGCACCTGTTTTTTTTTTTCTTTTCCTTCTCGTTCCTGTCGCGACAAGTGCCGCCGTAGAGAATTTTCACGCGTGGAGAAGAGAGAGAGAGAGAGAGAGAGAGAGAGAGAGAGAGAGAGAGAGGGAAGGACGAGAAACATGGAAGGACGGAGAACGACCCTTAGGCTAATAACGCGCAGCAACGTGAATGCTCGCGCGAACGATTTCAAGCAAATTCCATAGAGAAAAATAATAAGCCGAGTCTCCTTAAGGGTTCCTAAAGATCCACTATACCCATCATTCGGGATTCTTTCCTTTTTTAGGTCTCTCTCTCTGTCTCTCTCTCTCTTCTCAACGAAATAAATAGATAGATAGAGAGAGAGAGAGAGAGAGAGAGAGAGAGAGAGAGAAAACGATCAATATCACTCGTAAATCAATTTGCAAGAAAATAAAAGAAAAAAGAAAGAGTATGAAGAAAATTCCTTAAAAAAGAAGAAGACGACTATAACGTTTCTCATCGAAAAGTAAAAGTTCCCCGATTAAATCGCTGATCTATTGAAGATATGATTTTACCGTTGGAAAGAGGAATGGAAAGATCGTGATCGATAGATCGATATCAACGACGAGATCTTGTCGCAGAAACGCGCCCGTACATACACACGCACACACACGGGGAAACACTTTCAAGTATCCTGGTGATCCCCATAAAGGGTTAACGCGAGTATAGAACGACGGCCATACATCATGGTTGGCTTGACGACAAAAAAATGGATCCAGGGTGGAGCGACGTGACAGCAACATCGGCCCTTTATGGTAACGCCGACGCGAGACTATGAGGGAAAAATCGTCGAACCGACCAATTCTTCGGCAGATATCCTAACTACGTAGGACATACCTCTATTAGACGTTTCCGATAACTATTATTCTTAACAAGTGCGTCTCGTTAACGATTGGCGACTGTAGGGGGAGGGGGCGTGGGTGGGGAGGATCTCGATTAATTTTAAACCGAACGACGTCTCTCCCTCTCTCTCTCTCTCTCTCTCTCTCTCTCTCTCTCTCTCTCTCTCTCTCTCTCTCTCTCTCTCTCTCTCTCTCTCTGTCAGTCTATCCATCCATCCGTCCGTCCGCCTGTCCATCTGTTTGTCTTTTCTGTTTGTCCGTCTCTTTCTATAGCAAGTCGAACCTCGGAAAGTAGGTTGAATCGGCCATAAATTTCTCAGGGCTCTCTAGTATCACCCTGCCGTCCGTGTGTCGTCAGCGCGTCGAAAAAGGATCGTATCGGACCGTTGTTTTGTACGATGGACTGTGAAAAATCACGACTGAAAATGTTTCCACCCGCACCTCAGAGAGTTACTGGGGACCACCGAAAGAGATAATATCTACCGAGAGATAAGGACGGACGGACGGACGGACGGACGAACGAACGAACGCATCACTTCCGTCATTACGACTATGCTACAACCGTAAGACGCGAACATTAACTCCGTTTCCAAAGCAACGATTTTCACGCTCGGAGTATCGTCCTCGTTCCTTTTCATGACACTTTTTTCATCCTTATCTCTGTCTATTTACCTTTCCCTTTCTCTTTCTCATCATTTTCATGGCCGGTACTTGAGATAAAGGATTCTTACAAAAATCCTCAAATGCGTTACTTCGTCCTTATTATCGTTCAAAATCACTTTCTTTTTATTTATTTCGATGAAAGTTTCGACGAAATTGTTGTCTTCTTTTTTCCCGTATTCTGTTTTTTTTTTTAATATCTCTGAAAGATAATCGAGCACGGTAGTAGATGGCCCAAATAAATCATTACGTAATAAGATTATTGGTGCATGTACCGGTGATGTAGTAGAACGACGAACGCCCGTGATCAACCAGGTGGAATGTTCGACGGCAAAGGGTTAATGTGTGCCACTTCGCTTCCAAACTTCAGAAACTGTAAGGGCTAGTGAACCCATTAGCGATTAGTCTTCGTTTCAAAGGGTCCTTCACCCGTGTAAGGAACGGCTAGTCCCCCACTGGTATCTATAATTTTAAACGGATGTATCACGATCGAGATATCTATCGAATGTTTCGAGATATCGATTTTTCTTCGAACGTAAAAATTCCAATTAATCGGGGGAGTCGGCCAACTAAATGAGAGAACGATCGAGAGAGAGAGAGAGAGAGAGAAGGAGAGATTGAGAAAATAATTCAAGTAATTTTGATCATCGGCCAATATTTTCGGCTATAATTTTGATAATCGGATTTCATTTGATCCTATCAACACACTTTCTGTTTTTTTTCCTAAACGTTAACGGAGAATTTCACCCACGCTAATCGCTAACAGACGGATAACATTGGGAACGAGGATGGGAGAAACGGAACGTCGATCTTTGATTTACGAGCGAACGTTGGCGGCTGCCGGAAGTCGGCCACTGTTAAATTAAAATCAATAACCGCAATATCAGGGACGGTTTATATCGTTTCATTAACTAAAATCAAGAATCATCATTGAATAAAAATATCCGACGGGTCCAAAATGTACGAGCCTCAACGTTGGTGGTTAATTGTAATTTATTGTACCAACTAATTACTATCTCTTTTTCTCTCTCTCTCTCTCTCTCTCTCTCTCTCTTTATTTTTCTTCTCTTTTTAATAGAGTACTATCTTCTAATAGTAACATGGACCTGAACGATATTTCAATGAGCGAGTCTCCACGTACCACATCTCTCGGCTATATTTTCTATCTCTTTTCCCCTTTTTCTTCTTTGCTTCTTCTTCTTCTTCTTCTTCTTCTTCTTCTTCTTCTTCTTCTTCTCCTTTCTCTTCTTCTCTTCGTTTTTCATTTCTTCTTTTAAACAAGCTTTACGATGATCTCGCAGAAAGACGCAATGGGTCACCGTGCTGGTGACGGAAATTTATTCGAAGACGCTATTACAGCGGCGTTTCGTTTGCAAGGAAAAATAGTAAAAGAAAGAGAGAGAGAGAGAGAGAGAGAGAGATGTCAAGAACTCGAAGATTTATTCTCGTGGTGACCCGATCATGGCGAATGCGATGTTTTTTAAAGATCATCGCGCATGTATATCATTTCGATGGAAACATGGAAAACAAAATAATTTAAAAAAATATCCTTATTATGGGGATGGTACCGATTTGATTAACGTCAAATTCATAATAAATAATTAATAAATGTAGGTAAACATCTCTGATGTAAACCAAAATTTCTATGAAAATTTCAGATGTAGGAACTCTCGCCGATATTTTCTATGAGAGCGAAATCAATAGAAAAGTTCGAAAAAATTTAATATAAGAACGTTCCCGGAATATTTTAAAAGCTCGGATGATGACGATTTAACGTCATTCCAAAAACAAGTATCATGGAAGACGAAAAGCTGTCGGAAAGGTTCAGACGAAGGATCGATTTCTACATTACTCTCGTACATTTTACGTCGCGTCAGCTGCAGGAAGCAGGCCCGATCCCAAGATAGAAGGAACATATTCACGAATTCGATCTATTCTAGGTTTAGAATTTAATCGATATCGCATTAAAAACCGAATAGTATTATTTGGGCATTAATTTATATAGAGCTATGGTATGTATAATTTTATATTACATTTTGAATGTATAAAGCTGGGTCGATGATTACCCCCTCGAAAAAAACTTATAATGGAATAAATTTCTGCGGTAATAGAGAATCCTCTTCTTTTTATAAATATTAAAATTTACAAAAAAGAAAAATTTAAAGATAAAACGATGCCGCTACTATTAATTGGTGGCTCCTTTGAGAAGGCGTTATATCGGTATAGAAAATTTTATAATCAATTTTCCCCTTTATATTGATTTGATAGTTTAAATCATAAAATGCGAAGCTTTCGCGATTCACGTTGCACTTAGGTGTCAGCAGAATTTTTTTTTTTTCTTTTTTTTCAT
This sequence comes from Dolichovespula media, assembly GCA_911387685.1. Taxonomy (NCBI): domain Eukaryota; kingdom Metazoa; phylum Arthropoda; class Insecta; order Hymenoptera; family Vespidae; genus Dolichovespula; species Dolichovespula media. The sequence goes on along the minus strand of OU426874.1, from coordinate 211,463 downwards.
AAGCCTCTGCAAAACTTCTACGTTCTACTACGAGTTCTGATCCTTCGAATATAGGTGCTATCTGCATCCAAAGGCGCATAACTCTATTCATTCGTTGTATTAAAGACGCTCAGTATTGAAAGAGGGAAAGAGAGAGATAAAGAGAAAGAGAGAAGGAGAGAAAGAGAGAGAGAGGGATGAAGAGGAAGGACAGACGGAGAAGTCGAATAAGTTTCGAGACTAGCTTTGATAGCCCCGTTTATCGCGAAGCTCGAAGGACGTCGACGGCCATTGTTTAATGCATGAAAACGATCCTCCTTCCCCTTCTCTCTCCTACGCCTCTCTTTTCAACATCCTCCTCCTGCTTGGAGGAGTTTTGGTGGGAGCTCGATCTTAACTATTCACGGTGAACGAGCTGACATAGAAGGCAAAGATAAAAAGTTTTTTTATCTCTCTCTCTCTCTCACTCTCTCTCTCTCTCTCTCTCTCTCTCTCTTTCTCTCTCTGTCTCGTTAAAAACTCAATTTGCAAAGAATAATTATTATCAGTGTGATGTTCTAAAAAAAAGGAATAAAAGAGAGTTCAAAAAAATTGAAAAGGAAAATAAAAAAATGTCTCGCCATGACAGCAAGTGATTGAGATAAGAGAGAGAGAGAGAGAGAGAGAGAGAGAAAGCAGGGGTAGTAAGTAACGACAAAATGGCGATGCTTCATCGTAGACAAAAGCGATTACATCGTTGAACGATACACACACGCGCGTGTGTGTGTGTGTGTGTGTGTGTGTGTGTGTGTGTGTATAGATAGATAACACTCGCCCAATGATGCACGCACTCTTGCATTCGTTTTGTACGGTATTGTCGCGCAAATGGAAATTTAATATGTCGTAAATAAAGGCGAAAAGGAAAATAGGATAACGAGGAGGCCGCGAGCAGAGAGGAAAAGGAGAAAAGAGCGAGACAAAAGTCGACTTGATGATAGGAGAGAAAAGGAAATAGATAAAAAGAGACCTTCGACAATTTATTTGCCGTAGAACTACTCATCCCCCAACCATCCCTCTTTCCTATACATATATATATATATATATATATATATACACCTCCCTTGTATATCTGGACCGAAAGGTAAATGCTCGGAGAATGGAGGAAAGAGAGAATACAAGGGTTCGTAGCCTCTCTATATATGTATTATATCCCTAATTTTTAATATTCTCCGAACTGTTTCATTCGTTCAAAATTTAAAAGTGAACAAAACGAGACAAATACGAGCATACAAATGGAAATAAAAGAACTAGACGACGGGCATTCGCAATTTCTGTATTAATTAACACTTTATTGACCGGCTATTATATGCAAAAAGTAATACGTTATGTTCATATTGAATTACAATCGAATTAAAGTCGTTATTAAAATATGGAAAAGGAAAATCGGTAATGTCAACGTTAAGTGAAAAAACTATCCAACGTAATAAACAATACACTATAACGACAAGTTATACGTGTTTGTAATTTGAATAATTACATAAATTCTATGCACTGTTAACCGACCGAGAAATATAATATGTCAATAAAATATGTTAACATATCTACGTAAATTGTCGATCAAAGTTTCTCTTTCCAATCGAAATCGTGTAAAAAAAAGAAGATAAATAAATGTTTCCTTTCGAATTCGATACTCGGTTTCGTGTACTATACGTGTAATTGGTATAAATTGTTGAAACGTTACAATCGTTCCTATACGTTAGATATAAACTTTCTAGAATATTCGAATAGATTTTGCCCTCAGTCAATTTCTTTGACTTCCCTCGATAAATATTTGTAACGCGTGCACGTGCATGTGCGCATACACATACGCGAATACATTTAGAAAATCCAGGTAGAAACTTTAAACGAAATTGGAACGTTCTCTCCTTCCATCGCGAAAGTCATAGTACGCGAACGAATCGCTTCTCTCTTCGTTATAATAGTAATTGCATAAGGTATTCGTGCGTCGCGATCATAGCTAAAAAAAAAAAAATAAATAAATAAATAAATGAGAAAGAAAGAAGAAAGAGGGAGCGAGATAGAAAGAGAATCAACTAAATGATCTTGATGCGATAAATGGCTTCGCCATAGCGTCGTGATTTTCTCGGATGAGGTTTCTCGGTACATTTATTTCGAGGTAGATGTAGAAGTAGAGAGAGAGAGAGAGAGAGAGAGAGAGAACAGGTGAAGAAAATTATCGTTGTTGCCAGTGCCTTGAATAAATTCGATTTAATAGAACCAAAATAAAGAGAGGGAGAGAGAGAGAGAGAGAGAGAGAGAGAGAGAGAGAGAGAGAGAGAGAGAGAGGAAGATAAAGAGACTAGGGTGGAATGATACGGCCGATTGCCTCTTCCTCATGAAACTCGGTATAAGTTGGGAAAAGAGTGAAATAAAAAAAAAAGAAAGAGAGAGAGAGAGAGAGAAAGAGAGAGAAAGAGAGGGTAGGAGGTAGATAGGGAGGGAGAGAATTGAGAGATAGAGGAAGAAAGAAAAAAGATGTAAACACGAGATAGTAATTTTGCTCTATACATACCACTGTACGTCCTGCAGCTTTGGTCCATTGCCAATAAATGAATAGAGTCGAAAATACGAGGTGGCTCTCTTGATGTGTATACGAAACATGGAAGGTGGGAGAGGGATGGAATAAAAAAGTGAAACGTTATTTCCATACGACGAGGATGAGGATGTGGACACGAGTAGACGAAAACATATAGCAAGAGGAGGAGGAGGAGGAGGAGGAGGAGGAGGAAAGGGATCAAGTTTTCGTATGGACGAAACGCTGCTTTTCCAATGAAACCGTAGGAGTTATCCCTCTTCTCTCTCTTTCCTCTTTATTTTTAATTATTATTTTGTTTGTGTCTTTATTTTCTACTTTTTTAAAAACACGATCACAAATAGCGTATCTTAATACGTTCACCATCACGAGAAAAGCTTCACGTATCTATAAACTTTTTATATAGCAATGGTATTTTTCAATTCTCTTTGAAATTTTATGTCAATCGTAACGTTTTATGCTTCCTTCTATGTATATCGTTCGTTTGTGTGTATATATATATATGAAATTATTTCAACTATAGCAACATATTGACTGAATAAAATGCAATTCATTTTTACACACAGTTTACCTGGCCATAGTGGAAAACAATTCGGAGCAATTGTTCAATCTATATCGTTGTTGAATACTTTCGTTTTACACTCTATACAATTCTAATGAATTAATTCTAATAAAATAAAATAAAATAATTCTAATGAAATAATTCTAATCTAATAAAATTATTAACAAAAAGTATTGCAAAATTATTTATATCTGATCGTACGGTAAGTTAACGGAAAAAATATCGTCCATTTTATGCGTATTGAAGCCTATACGTTTCCTTTCAAAGTAAAGACAATACATAAACCATGAACTTATGCAGAAATAAGTCTGCTCTTTTCTAAGAATTTATATACGTATGTGTATATGTAAGAAAATCGTGCATTGAGATACTCATACATAGAAAGTTTTTTTTATTAATGCTCGTAGCCGTCGAGCTCGGTTGAAAACATACATATGTTGTACGTGTTCAAAGTCTCTACGTGGTAGGATATATAAGAGACCTTTTCGTCGCCCTACCTTGGCATTGAAAACAAGTATTTTCCAAGAAATTAAATAGGTCAGTGGGCCAATATTTTTTTTCTTAGAATTGATTTAGGTTAACAGCGTTCGCGTATGCAAGCCAATATATTCGTCTCGATTCATTTTTCTCGTCATATTTCATTACTTTATTATAGTATGTATATATATACATATATATATATATATATATATATATATATATATATATATATATATATATACACGTATTATTTTAGCTTCTTCTTGGAAAGACAAAATTGTACGTAATATTATTCTGCCAGAATATTAGCAAAAAAGATTTATCATAGACCTGTGATAGATCATCTGTCCTCCGATAATTCGATTTATTAATTATTTCTTCTTCTTTGATTCGAGATATAAAAAGAAGATGGAAGTTTTACGTAATATACGTGCTTATCCGTTTTACTTATTTATTTTCTTAGAAAATAATTATCTATTTTCATAATCACGATTAATATTTTTAATTACATTTTTATGATTATTTTTATTATTGTACGTTAGATAATTATGACATTGAGTAATAATATGTGAAAAAATTAATATGTTTTTGATTTACGATGTAGCATCGGTGACGCATTGCGCATGCGTGGCAAATTTTTTGACGGACAAAACAAATTTGACGGACTCATCCATTTTGAACCAACGAACGCGAGCAAGACACTGGAACCTATATCGTCCTCATTAATTCAAAGTAATTAGAAATTGTTTTTCTAACGTAACATATTAACAAAAAAAATAAAAAGGCGTACCTTCTCGAACTATCGCGTCATATTTTTTTTTCAAATTTTCCGATCATAGTTGCGGCACATTAATACATCTCTAGCTTTCTAACGATGCTCTAATTAATAATTTATTAATAATGAATCGTAATCAGTTCTATTTCGAATTAATTCGAATTTCATATATGCACGCACATTCTACCTAATTAAAAATTTTATTTATTTAATTATAAAACAGATTATATTCTATTCCAATTAATAATATAATAATTCATGTGCTCTGATATTCTATATTTAATGGTATTTTATAATAATTGTCGAGAAAAATAATATTTTAATTGACTCGTGATATATGTGCCACAGGTACCGCATTGCGCATGTGTACGGTCCTTATTATGTAACGGTTTTAACGAAGACGGCCATTTTATTTCAACAATTACCAGTTTGACACTGAATCTATATCATCCTCATTAGTTCCAGGTAATTAGCAATTTTTTGTTTCTAACGTACACCCTCCTCCCATGTATCAATCAATTCCTTATAACACGTTTTCCAACATGTATTGTTTTCAAGTCGTTGCATCTTCGCGTTCGATAGGTATTCGCAAAATATAAATCGGCGTTTCGGCGTCCCTCGGGAAATTATTGCGCCGTAATTTTTTTCGAATTTTCTAACCTTATTTTCGTCATATCGATACCTCTTTAGCTTTCTAACGATGCTCTCATTAATAATTTATTAATAATCAATCGTGATCAATTGAATTTCATATTAAATTCGATTTTCATATATATGCGTATTCGTGTATACACACACACACACAAAGAGAGAGAGAAAGAGGGAGAGTCACACACACATACAATTATTTTTATACTCTACTAATACAATCTTACAATTTTTGGAATTAAAAGAATTCCATGAATTGAAAGAACTCGAATAAAGCTGGAATCTTTTTCTACACATACTTTGTCTTCGCGACGCGTTTAGTAAGTCTATCTCTTTTTAAAGGACATTAAAGGAGAAAGATAGGTAACATTCGGCATGTAAATAAGAATGGGGCTATAGATTTTTGGGAAATAATTCAGCGAGAAACAATCCGAGTGTCGAGTCTCTACAAGATCATCGACAAAATCTTGCAGATATATACAAATTTTATTATCAAGTATTTTAATTTATACATACATATATATATATATATATATATATATATATATATATATATGCAGAATTGAAAACATTTTTTATTATAACAGTGATATTAATAACTTGCTTTTTGTTTCTGTTACAGATCATCATTACAATTGTGTTTAAAACAATAAATAAATCAGATAAAATTTTTATTTATTTTTTAATCCGATTAAATAAAATTCGAATCAATAGAAATTCGCAAAGTAGAATTAGTATCAGTGCATCATTCTTCATTATCCTGGGACAGGATGCTCATCATACGAAGAATCAACAATACCTCCGTGAAGTAAATTTCTTTTTTAAATACTTCCTCAATAATTTTTAATAATTTTTTATTCCAATATAATCATACTTTTTTCTTTTTTCAGCTCAAATAAAAGAAGGATCCTTCATCATTATCCTGGAGCAGGATCTTCATCGTGCAAAGGATCAACAAGACTCCAGTAAGGAAATTTCTATTTTAAACATTTCTTTAAGAATTTTTAAAACATTTTATTATAAAAACGATACTAATAACTCGTTGTAATAGTACGCGTGGCAATGGATATTTTGTATCCAACAATTGATTTGTTCTATCGTTTAGATAAAATCAAAATCGCGAATTAGAAGCATCATTTGTCCGTTTTAATTCATCCACGTTTCGCGATTTTAAAAGCCTAGAGTTCGTTCATTTAAATTGGTAATTTTATTTTAAAATAGTCACACAGTCTGTTCGCGTATTAGAGTCAGCGCATCATTAAAGATAAATGAGAAATTACGCTTCTTCAACAGAAGACTATTGATAAGTCTAAATTGATATATGTCATAGCTAATCATTTTTATAATTTTTTTTTTTTTTTGATTACGATAAATTTAATAAAAATTCCTTTTCGGTCCTTTCTCAGATCATCGTTATGATCTTCTCTTATCAGTCTACAAGGACGTTGACCTAGCTTATATTCAACCTACTATGGATCAATCTGGCTCATTTTCAATTTCATGTGGATCAACTTCCCTCAATTTCCAGCTACAACACAGAGACGAATGTTTTGGAACCATCGCAGAATTTCTTAAGTAGCGAGTGAACAAATTTAAGGTCCGTGTCTTCAGTGCTCAATCATGTCGAGGACGAAAGGTCCGAATCGGCATGAGATACTGGTTGTAATTTTTTTAAGTAATGAATTATTGACGAGTGTGACCGTGAGTAAAATTTCTCTTTTGTATTTATTCGCGTGTGGTTCATTTTTAATTGTGTATGTGTTTTATTATTGTCTCTCTATCGTGCATGCTTATTTTTATTAACTCAGGATAGGGTCTTCTTGTTTAATCGCGAATCGTTTTTTCAATTAACAATGCAATTAATTAACACTTATTTTCTTCAACATTGCACGCGATATTAGTGTTAAAATTGGGCATTCATTTATTCGATTTCGTCGATAAAAGCATGTGATGTGGTTTACGTTACATGCATTGCTTTGTACTTAGTCCATTCATTCGCGATTTACTATGGACATATATATCTACATCGATGTACCAATTAATGAACAAGAAGTCAAACGCGACGAACAGTTTCTGATAAACAGGTGATATAATCATGATTTTGTTTTATAATTAGAATAGTCACTTGTTGAAAGGAGTTGTGTCCGAGGTTTTTCAATTAATAATATTGTATAAAATATTAATCAAATGTTCAATAAATTAATTTTGTTGATAAAAGAAAAGTCTTAGTGGAGTTGTTGTTTTTTGAAAGAATAGAGTCGATTAGAGTCATTGTTAGAAAAGAAAGATACTCGTAGTCATAGCCCGTAGAAACCAAATGATATATATTCGATCAATTTTTAGATGAGGATTTTCAGCTTCTAATAAACTAATTCCCGTTTTTCCCTCCACGCTTTCTGCGTTCTCATCTCTATGCCGTGTACCCAGGTGTTACTCGTATGAGTGAGAAACAGTCGAGTATGATATTAATTTTTTTACGTTCTCCCCTTATTGGTAACTGGCATTGAGTTAGCGATTGCGCATGATGTATATTTCAACTGTGTGTGTGCGCGTGTTAGGTGATGATGGATTGTACATCGTTATTACGCGATATAACATTTAAATGAATAGGATATTATACATTATAATATATCATTATTAAATATCGTTTTCCATAATACATTTATCACATTTTTATGAAAATTTTCGAATACTCGTATACTATTGATATATACATATATACTAATATATACTAGTATCTTTGCTTTAGTTATTAATACGTTAATCATTACCCCTGCCCTGACAGTCGATTACAGCAATTGGTACGTAACCCTAATTGGTTAAGAATCATACGCGTTTGAGCTTAGGGTGTCGGAGGTGCTTCGGGGCATACACTCTCTAGTGTAGGCTTTTGCACCCTGGCGATACGTGAGAGAATCGTGATGTGTGTGTGTTAGACGAATGCTTTTTTTATTTTTTAAATATAGGCTTTAGGCAGGCAGGTAGCATACTTTTTCCTGTGCGAATGTATGTTTAATTTTAAGCAGGTAGGGCCGGGAAAAGACGCAGGTTGTAATTTCCACTCAGGAGTGGAAAGTTTCGTCTCCGGTTATTATGCGAAGTTTTTGCATATTTACGAATTTATCAGCATGCTCGTTTTTTTCTCTCCATATTTTGCTGACGTTTTACATTGCGATATATATATATATATATATATATATATATATATATATATCAGTTTTATATATCAGTAAACAGTTTTAAAGTCTTTGCGTTTGTTAAAAAATGTATTTCTAATAAATCGGCAAAGAGTTTTGAACGTGTTTGATACTTAGTATTAAGTATATAATATTAACCTTTCGACTTTCTCGCGATTTTTAGGATTTATAATTTATTATATATGTATGGTAAAGTAAAAATAGTGTAATGATACGAAATAAAAGTGGTCAAAATATGTTAAGGAATAAAACCATAAGGCGTATCATAGATTTTCTTGTTTTCTCAAGATATATTATAATAATTTTATTACGAAGGGTTAGTAATAGGTTCCATCGATTAGATTAATCGAATATCTGCTGGGGCATTCGAGCAAATGTGCCTGTATGAATGCGCACGATTGGTGGATTCCTTCGGTCCATTGATCGTCCATAGGCTAGAATAATTCTCATGAAATATATATATATATATTATATTATATATGTATATATTATATGTATATATATATATATATAAATACTCATATATATGTATGTACATATATATAAATTTTTATTTTAATTTTTTTGATGGGTTGCACTTAGCGAATATCCTTAAAAAGCAGTTGTTAGGGCACGAAGCAAGAAGATTAGAAGATTAGAAGTCATTTTTTGAAGGTGGTCCTCTATTAGGAACCCTTCGTTAATGGCTTATTGGTCTTACTATTTATTATTTAACCACATTGTCATATTGCTCGACAATAGTATTTGTTATAACTATGGAGATGATGTGACTATTTCATCTCCTTGTCACGTCAAATTCGTGGCTAAATTTTTAAAAAGCTGCCCAAGTTATTAATTAGATTAGAAACATACTTAAATTTGTTTGTTATCAAAGATTAACAATTAATTTTCAGTTGTCAATGTTATGGTATAATTTTTAACTCTTTGATTAGTAAAAAAATAATTCGTATTAATTAATATATATATATATATATATATATATATATATATATATATACTTTTTTTTATTTCAGTAGATAGAGTTTTTTTAGATTTATTTCCATATATTCATATATTTTTTATCCTTATTGTAAATAGGATATTTTTAGATTTCTCGATTGCGTTAATATTAAAGGTTCTAACGCAGAATCACGAGCGTTCAAATTTGATCTTATTGATAGAAATAGACAGGGAATTAAATTGAAAAGTGCATCTGCATATTGGCATTTCAAGCGAACGTGCATGCTCGTTTAAATATTTATTGGATTATAATATCGTATGACTAATAGATTTTCTTTCTGTTTCAGGTAGATGGTGGTCAAAATGGCTGTTGTTTCAAATTTCATATACATATGTATATATGCATTTCTGAAGGAAAATAGAAAGTATAATTATTTATAATAGTTTTTTCTTTTTTTTTTTTTTTTAGTAACGAATTTAATTTAATATATTTTTGAGATGATTCGAAGTTTTTTTTTATTTATTAGAATGCTTTATTTCATTAGATTTGTAGTTTATTAAATTCACAATATTTCATACTTCAATAATAAATTCAACATTTAACACTAAAGTAATATTTATTAACCAAAATTTTAATTATTGATACTGTATGTTTCAATTATTTTACCTCAATCGTTGGATGGATCTGGTTTACTCTTTACATTAATAATATCGACAGAAAGATAGAATAAAATTGCCATACTCTTGTACTTTTATACAATTTTGTAATATTTGTTTTTTATGATATCATAATTAATACAACTATTATATCTTATTTTTCAGATTGTCGATGTTTAAAATGTGTGCTTGATTATAGAAATTGCCGTTAAAAAAATTTATAGCAAATTTGAGCACTCCTATGATGATAAAATTATAGTATAACTAACTTTAGATATAATTTCATATTATATTATATTATATGTGCAAATTGGTTAAGTATATTTTTCAGTAAGTTTATTCTTTAAACATTTTTTTATTTTTACATTGCATGTTAATTTATAAGAAAATATTTATAAGATATGATGCACGATGCATGTTGCATTTTTTATGCTTCAGCTTTTTGCGCTGCATCTTTTTACGCTTAAGCACGTTTATACTTTAATAGGACTCTTCTAAGACTAAATTATATTTCTACACTTCTAAGCTTAGGTTATTTTTAAGTCTACTTTAAGGCGACAATAACAGATCGGTCGATTATCTGCTGCTTAGATATTAAGGTAATTTAAAAAGCACGGAACCCCATTGGTTGATTTGTAGATAAATGCTATTAATAAAATGGTAATTATTTATGAAAAGACCAAATGTTTTCTCATATTTCCAGTCATCTTAATTAACTTTTGAAAATCTCCAATTTCTTATTTAGTAATACAAGCAATGAAAATAATTGGAAATATGTTAGTTTTAATTAAAAATTTTTAATTAAAGTTAAATTAAGTTTATATATAAAATTTAATTATACAATATATATATATATATATATATATATATATATATATATATTGTTAGTACAAATTAGATTTATTTAGTAGCGACTATCAAATACATGTACTTTGTATATACCTGAGTATATACAAATTGTATGTAATAATGATGATAATTAATTATAGTTTTATATAGAGATAGGTAGAGAGAAATAGTTTTCTGCACTTTTAAAATAGATACTTAATAATAATTAATTATATCCATGCTTTTTACCGCGCCGAGGTAGGTCAGAGCAAAGTCGTGTTTGATGCATCCTCGATCGACTTCGACCGGGTCGAAGGAAGATTCATTAAACACGACTAATTAGTATGTTATTAGACCGTAGATCTCCACATGCAGCAAACTTCACGTTCTGTGAGATCTGGGTTGGTATTATTTGCAATCTATCGAAATATAATTGTAAATCTTGTTACGCCTAAAAGTACTGCCTGGCAGATGGCTGCATATCTCAGTACAGTATCTAAAATGTTTTCTTTGGTTATACTTGAACGTAGCTCAATCATATTTAAATATATAATTAGATCAGATAAATTTATTATAATTCTTTTGGATAAACGCAATGAAGAAGAACAATGTTTTATTTAGAACGATTCAATATTCTTTCATATTTTTTTATATTAACGGCCTTTGGATGTTCTATTTCATATCTTCTCTTTCAACGAAAGTCAATCGTACGCGCTAGCGATGTGTTAAGTTGAAATAACAATTTCAATATTTCCTATCTAGTTCTAGTTTTCAGTCGCGATTTAACCAAACCCTTTTGCATCTTTCAGCATTTTCTCGGCAGTATCGCGACGTGAAAAAAAAAAAAAAGAAGAAAAGCATAGAGTGCTTTCTTTAATCTCGAAGCGTATCCTGCGGCAAATTGATTGGAAAAAAAAAAAAAAAAAAAAGAGGAAGAAATAAGAAAGGAAGGAAGGAGGGAATCGTCGATTCATTCGTAACTCGTAAAATGCTTGAAAGTGGAAAATCGGTCATATCCCCCGCGGACAAATCGATAATGCCTGATATCATAATTAAGGTAATGTATCCTGTGGTAATAGGAACATGATGACGGTGAACGTATATATACATACAGTTTCCTTTATGTGCAAACATTGCGTAAATTGATAAGGCAATTAGCACGGTATAGTCTATAGTAGCAACGTCGGTTGCGTCGTTGACGCGATCTCCTTTTAAGGCCGAGAAAGAAAGAAACCCTTCGATCTCTCGTAATTACGCGTAAAACATGCGATCGATAACAGCTGTGCTATTTCGACCCTTCACCGAAATGGAATGAAAGAATTTCTTTTAATTTCTTCGCCAAAGGAGCGTTCCTTTTCGAAGAGCGGATATAATTAACGTGAGGCATATAAACTGACAAATTAACGGAAGCCACATTACCGGTACTCGTAACGGATAATTTAAACGCTCGCGCGGATTCTCTACGCTCGAACGAATTATAAACGTTGGCTCCTTTGAGAACCGCTAAATTATCGCTTCTCTATCTAACTTTCCGCAGTTTATTCGGGCCGCGATCCGTAGAGCAAGGTACTCAGGTTAACGTTTATTTTATCGTCTTGTCGACACTTTGGTAGGACAGAGAGAAAGTGGTTAAGCGAGAAGGAGAGAGAGAGAGAGAGAGAGAGAGAGAGAGAGGACATCAGCGTGGAAAAGGCTGCGTTAGCTCAACGCCTCGTCGTAAGAAAATTAAAAATTAATGCCGGCATAGACAGTGTGCTCTGAGAAACCTAACTGCATTTTTAAGGACGAGAACGCGCGATATATACGCTGCGTGAACTACGTATTTACGGTTAGCTAGCCTCCTTTCATTTCCAAAATTCCAAATACGCAATGCGCGATTTTACGTGCGACTTAATATAATGCTCCTTAAAAATTCGAGATACGATATAGGTATTCCTCGTCCGACAAAGAAAAAAGTATAAAAGATATCATTAGCTTCGTACTAATCGATATTTCACGGCACAATTACTCGACTCTCGATCGACTGGATTTCAAGTTCGAAGGAGACACGATAATTATGTCACGTAACAGTAAGTAGTAGGGTGGATCGTATTTCGGATAATTATATGTATGCGTTCGAGGCGAAAGATTCCAGCGTTCGGAGATCGTGTACGTCGACGACGACAAGAAAAGACAGGCTAATTACAGGAGAATGTTGTAAAAGAATTAAAAAAATGTTTGCGCTAAATTAACCGTAACGTGTCATCACACATTACTCGAAATATTCCACGCGACGAAAGAAAAGCGAAAGAGAGAAGCAAGCTGCCTGTTTAAACTTATTTTATATTTCTCTCGCTATATTTTCACGCGTTGTAAAATTCGAGCATGGATTTTATTGATCGATGGGATTGTTCCTTATAAGATATAATCTTATAATTAAAAATTATAAATAAGATAAATATGAAAGCTCTCCCAAGCTCTAATCGTAGTAACAACGCGAGAGATTAACGAAAGCTTGTATTATCGCACGACGAAATATCTCACTTTTTTTTTTATATTCGAACGAAAGCGATCGACAAGGTGTTAATGACTCACCGGACTCGTTAAAAGTCATCATCGTCCTAGACAGTTCAACCGATCGCAGCTTTCAATTATAATCGAAATTTTGAAGAGAGCTTTGATCTCGATTCTTCCCATAGAGATTCACATTCTTTTTTGCGAAGACGTTGTATTCCGTACCAGAGAGAGAGAGAGAGAGAGAGAGAGAGAGAGAGAGAGAGATGGAACGATGAAAAGACATTGCGATCGAGAGAGATTCACGATTAACACCAAGGAAAATAAGAAGAATGAGAAAAGAAAGGAAGGAAGGAAGGAAGAAAAAAAAGGAAGCAAGCGAGAGGAGAGAACTTTAATAGTTGTAGAATCGAAGCTCTCTGTTCTGTTCGTTCGTTCGACGAAGAGACGCTCGTAAAGCTTGCGTTTACAGTCGAGAGAGAGCCACTCGAGAAGCTCCTTGGAGTCACTCGTTAAGTTCATTAATGTGGAAAAGGGAAAACGAGATCGGTCTTTGCTTTTCGTGTCGCTTCAAGGAAGTGCAGGAGGAAGAAGACGAAGGGATGCAATAGAGTTAGGTCGAGATATTTACTCAGGTCCTGAACACGATTCCTTTTTAATCATTTCTCTTTGCCATCCCTATGGACCACGATGAGAAATGATAAGAGACCTCGACAGTACCTTCACAAGCGTATTTACTGTATTATCGCTACATCTTGCAACGTCTATTATTTGCCGGAAAGCGAAAGGAGAACACGAGGAGGAGGAGGAGGAGGAGGAGAAAAAGGAAAACAAAGAAGATGAAGAAGGAGCAGAAGAGATCGTCGAGATTTTGAGACAAGATTCAAGACGTTGCTTTCTCCGCCGTAGTCGTCGTTATAGTCGTAGCCGTAGTCGTAGCCGTAGTCGTAGTCGTAGTCGTAGTCGTAGTCGTAATCGTCGTCCTCGTCGTCGTTAAAAGTTATACCGTAGCTTACCGCAACTAGTAGGAAATACATTCTAAAATCGTTTAAATTGGAAATATATATTCCCTGGGTAAGATTTCAAGAAGAAATGGAAAAATGGAGGAGGAGGAGGAAAAAACGACGAAAGGGAATATTTTGAAGGAATTGTTGCTACTCCTTGATTGTTTAGCTACGTCCATGCATTCTTTATCGAACTGGAACGAAGATCTTCTCTCTCTTTCTCTATCTCCTTCGTTCGTGGATAAATAAATCAGCGGTTAGCGATGATGGACGCGAAGAAATAACGCACACGCTAAATCCGTCGAAAAAGCAAGAAGCTGCGCGACAAGATTTGGCCTCTTCGCGTGAAAACGCTACACCCTTTTTAAGATGCCACTTCCCACGGTCATTAAAACTTGCGAGGGCGACACGAGCGAGTAAGAAAACGCATTTCTCTCTCTCTCTCTCTCTCTCTCTCTCTCTCTCTCTCTCTCTCTCTCTCTCTCTCTCTCTCTCTCTCTCTCTCTCTCTCTCTCTCTCTCTCTCTCTCTCTCTCTCTCTCTCTCTCTCTCCCCGAGAAAAATGTTTCTCATTTCTCTTAGTGTATCCGTTTCGCGAACAACCATAACGGCAATGTTACCTTTTTCTTACTTACGAGCGAGGAGAAGAAGAAAGCCCTTTTCTCAAATTTTTTTCCATTCGTTTTGTACTTCCAACTCTTTCTTTCCTTCTTTCTTTCTTTTCTTTTCTTTTCTTTTCTTTTATTCTTTTTCTTATTTTCTTTTTCCTTACCTTTATTCCATACGCTCCTACCACGATAATTTTCACGAAAGAAAAATGTATTAATCCTCGGTGATTCGCCAATTAGAGGTAAGAATTTTTATTACATCGTTATATCGCTGTGAGAACTCGCCGAGACGTTTATTTGCATCTAGTTGAGGTATATTAAATGGGTATATTAAAAAAGAAGCGAGTTTGTTCCGATTTACGCTACTTTAAATTCGAGACGATATTTCGCACGGTTCCGCTATTTCCTTCTCCTCATTCTTCTTCGAACTTTCAGAAGTCGTTTTATTTCTCTTTTGAATTTTACCTTTTACCATATCTCTCTGTTGCATTCACTGAGCGAACCTAAAATGCTATGGAATACGCAAAATTTCAAGAACACTCGGTGAAAATGAGTTGGGAAAATAGTGGGATCGTACTTGAGAGAAAGGAAAATCTCTCAAGTCGAGAGACAACTGCCGTCTTTCTAGAGTACTCTTCTGGTCATAACTTTTGCACATTTTCATACGCGACCGAACGAAATAATACACATTTTCTTAACGTTTTATTTATCTCGGGGAAATATCACAGTGGAATCCTAAAGTAAAGCTTTAATCTTGATCCTTCGCCCTTTAACACTGGATCATTTGTTTAGGTTTCGTTTGCAAAACGAATAGGGGTTAACTAAAGCGACGGGGAAAACATTGAGAAGTTATCGATTAAACGGGTGAACGTGCATCCACGTCCGTATCAGATTCCTCCATTTTTACGAGTAAACGAGAATAAAAAAAATGGAGACGTAAGCGAATCGTAAGCTACATATATATGATCATTTCAATTATCGAATATCACTCGACAAACGATAATCCTTCTTCTCGCGTACACCGTTAATTTTGATTCATTAATTTCCTTTCCGTCAAAGTACCCACGACAAAGTTCACGCGGCGGCGTAGCTTTTAATCGATAGCCGATGACCGAGCTACGCTTTACGTACGCGTCGTCACGAGAAAACCAGAAGAGATAAAAGAAGGTGAAAAAGTAGACTCAAGAGAAATCGAGCCTCGATATATGCACGAGTTGGCGATTCAAGAGCCACTGTCCACTTTATCCCTTTATTCCACCCTCCACCCTCTCTACCCTCTCTCTCTCTCTCTCTCTCTCTCTCTCTCTCTATCTATCTATCTCTCTTTCTCCGCTCTTTGTCTTTCTATCTTCGTATCGACATAGTGCAAATTTACGTTATCCAATTACTGGAAGGACACGAAGAGTGGAAAGGGGTTGAGGAAATATGATTAGTGGCGAACGTTGTCTCGTGAAACGTCGATGTTTACACCTCTCTCTCTCTCTCTCTCTCTCTCTCTCTCTCTCTCTCTCTCTCTCTCTCTCTCTATCTATCTATCTATCTCTATCTATCTATCTATCTCTTTCTCTCTGTCTCTCTGTCTCTCTCCCCTCCATCCCTCCCTCTCCCTGCCTTGACTTTCTATCGAGAAAACTTCAATTCTTCAACGTTTCCTTTCTTTATTTTTCCATGCTAATTTAAAACCGATAAAACTCGTTTGGAATTATTTACATTTCTCGTAAAGTTTTTCTTTCCCTCCCCGTTACAATCATTTCAACTGCAAGAACGCATTCGCGGTCTTCGACCCGTTACGAGCACACATGCACTTTGAAGTCGAAATTTCAATTCACGCGCTTCTCTTCCCATTGAAGAAGCATATTTGTATCAGCTTTCGTTGAAATCGACTTCGAGCACGGAACAAACAATCAAACGTTTCTCGACCTAGTTTAAGCGAACGAACTCCGCAACGCTCGGATTGGTAATGTAACGCGTTTCAGACGGAGGAGGCTTTACTTTCGATCGATTTATTCGATCTATCGATCTACGGATCGATCGACCGATCAAGCACCCTCCAAAGAGATTTTTCGTTCTCGAAGTATGCGAGAGCATCGGCAGGAGTTTAACGTAAGAATTTCATTGTCGCGAAAGTACTAAGGAAGTTTCCGGTATAAATGTGCGAAAAACAGAAATGTATAATCAGGCTTTCCGATCGAGAGTCATCCTGATAACTTGGAGGCGGAGAGCGTCCGTAGATAGACGCCGATATATTATGCCAAGAGCGCGTAATTAACCTACAATATCCAGCAGGTATGGTGCTATACTAATTAATCACGGTTTCTAATGAAACCATAAAGCCAAGGGGAAATTAAATTAACGAGACGATAAGTTAATCGTTCGATGTATATATATATACACATATATATGTATATATATATATATATATATATATATATATATATATATATGCACTACCTGCGATTTGTTGCGAACTAATTTCGCACCGGCCGATAGAGAGAATATTATTACCCACGGTATAGGATTGTTTCTCGATAAAATATAGGATTCTGCAACGAGGAGAGAGAGAGAGAGAGAGAGAGAGAGAGAGAGAGAGAGAGAGAGAGAAAGAGAGATAGAAAGAGAGGCAAAGGACGACGGGGAATTTTGCAAATAAAATATAGAAACCAACGGGGAAACGGTTCAAAGCGAAATATTTAACCGGATGGTAAAATAATTTCCGTAACATATACATACGTTGCGATCAGAAAATACGAGCTTGCGCTTCTACGCGCATCTAAAAGAGTTATACGCAGAGAGATGATTAATATTAACGAAATTTCGTTAGGTCCAGTCCGTTAATGCGTAATCCTAAAAGTCGATAATATATAGAAATTCTGGTTAGATTTATTCTAGCGAACGTAGACGAATCCAATACATTTACAGTAGGTTACGGAAATCGCGACGACCATTCGAAAGGTTCGTAAAGAGATTTTACTGTAAAAAAAAAAAAAAAAGAAAAAAAAATCGGGAAGAGGGAAGGAAGGGCAACGTATCTCACGTTAAAAGAAAAAGCGAGCGGCAACCGCAAAAACGACGGAAACAACAATCGAGATTCGAGCTTGTCGAGAGGTAACGAGGGAGAAGAAGAGCGCCAGTGATCCAGCGCAGCAGCCGTTCCATGTGACGCGTCACTTTTCGTCCCGCATCTTGCTTCTCTCCTCACCCTCTCTCTCTCTCTCTCTCTCTCTCTATTTCTCACCCTCTCTCTTTCGTTCCTCCCTCGTGAGTCTTTTAACCGCGAAAATACGCTTTTTCATACTCCATGCTATTTTTTCCACCTTTCTCTCGTAAAGACTATGAGATCTTTGCGTACATACATAACAGAAGCGATTGTCCCCGAAAATGTATACGATATTTTTATAAGGGAAAAAGAACAGGTAGCAGTCGCGATGTCGAACGTGAATGCACTTTTTCTATTCGCAAGTCGAAAATATGATCGTCTATGTACGAATAATCCTCCCTCTTGAATTTTGTTATTTTATATTCGAAAAACAAAGATACGTACGTGAAAATCCTTAATCCACGTATCCCTTTAATCCAGGAAGAGATATGGGTAAACTACATCGAAGCCAACACGAGCGACATCCTTGGCGCGTTTGTCCTGGGAACACAGGTGGTTGGAGGATTTTTCTCTTTCCTCTCACGATCTATCCTCCAAATATCAGCAGTCCCGCGTTAAATAATGATCGTACACCGAGTAACACCATTTTTTTCCATCGACGTGCTTAGTCTCGAAAAAAATGTTCATCCGACGATAGAAAAAAAAAAAAAAAAAAAAAAAGAGAGATTCTTCATTCCGCGATATATAATTAACTATTTTTTTCGACGAAAAGTTTGTTAGAAAAGGAAGAAGCAAACGGAACGAGAAGGGAGAGAATGAGAGAGAAAAATAAAGAGAGAGAAAGAGAGAGAGAGATAGAGAGAGAGAGAGAGAGAGAGAGAGAGAGCAAAAGAGAGGAGAGAGAGAGAGAAAGAGAGAGAAAGAGAGAGAAACGTGTATCTCTCTCTCCCTTTTGTGCAAGAGCTCGATCGACTGGCCGGGGCGAGAGCCGTCGCGCGACTGAAACAGCTCTCTGCCCACAGCATCCCTATGCTTAAGCTTCCCCCTCGGATACATCGGCACCCCCCGCGACACCCCTGACTCCTTCCGCTCCCCTTCTCTTCCGTTCTCCTCTCTACACTACTCTACTCTATTCTGCTCCGTTCCGTTCTGCTCTACTCTGCTCTGCTCTGCTCTGCTCTGCTCTGTTCTGCTCTGCTCTGCTCAACTCCGCTCTGTTCCGCTCCACTCTGTTCTGGTTTTCTCACCCCTTATCTTTTCCCTTCCTATTCCACTTCTTTGACTTCCCTTCAACCACGCGTATCGCCGCGTTTCTTTTCACCCACTCCATCTTCTCTTTTCCTTTTTCTATTTTCTTTTCCTTTTTTCTTTTTTTTTTTTTTTTCGAATCGCATAGAGAGATCATCACCTTTGTCTCAACGAGAATTAACGAGAATTCGATGATAGAGGAATAACGAGTGTTCTATTTTTTTTCTTTTTCGTTTTCTTTTTTTTTTTTTCTTTTTTTTTTTTCATCATCCATTTCTCATTGTACGCGTTTCAAATTTCAGGCGACTTCGTCGTAACGCGTCCGAAAAAAAAAAAAAAAAAGGAAAAGAAAAAAACGCTCGTAATCCCGACGTACTTCGAGATGATGTGAAATTTGGAAAAGGGACGTTCAAATAACTGGAATATATACGCGAGCATCGGAATCTCTAATTGAAACGCGAATACTAGAGAACGAAATCTCTCCTCTCTTCTACCAGTCGTAAGCTTAAAACTTACCTTACGAGAGAATCTCAAATGGATTCGACGCATCCCCGTTCGTTCGTTCGTTCGTTCATTCGTTCGTTCATTCGTTCGTTCATTAACACCTTTCGCCTAAACGAACTTTGAATGTATTTTACTTGTTTTGCTTTCTTCCTTTTTTCTGTATTTCTTTATCCCGTACAGCCCACCGTAGAAGGTCGTTATTTATTTCTCGCACTGACACCCACGCGCAACACATTTTGTTTCTCGGATTTATTCATTATCGAGCTCATTACTATTCATGAAAGGATTGAAGCGCGAGAAACGTTATAGGATTGGAAAGGGATTAAAAAAAAAATCGATCGTCGATGCGAATTACGACATTGTTTTCGTTCCTCGACTAAAGTATAATTATTAAGGAAATTTTCAAAATCAATTTGATTTTCCATTCTTCGAGGAATCGAGGAATATAAGGAAAGAAAAAGAATAATGAAAATGATTATCAATATATTTAAAAGAATTAATTATTATCGTTAAATATTCACGTGTTTGCCTGTTTTCCTTTAACTTTATCTTAAAGGAAAAACAAGTATACAAAATTTGCGGCTGCTTATCCATTAAAATATGTATATTTATCCTGTATATTCATCGCTCTTGCTAACATCTTCCGTTTCCGTTCTCGCAAAATAATATCCACGCAAGGTGGAAAAAAAAAAAAAAGAGGAAAGAGACTGAGCGAAGTAGAATCGAAAATAATTCGAGAACTGAGAGACGGGAAACATGCGGTATTCGTAGAATGTTTGAAAAACGTCGTCGGCACGGTTTCGTAATTAATGAAGAAAATGAATTTGAAGCTCCGTGCCTTTGCCTATATTTGCTTGCTTTTTCTCTCTCTCTCTCTCTCTCTCTCTCTCTCTCTCTCTCTCTCTCTCTCTCTGCTAAAATTACCCACGATGCGCGTTGAAAAATTGCGAGAAAAATCACTGACGTACTTCCCTTCGTCATCGCGTACCACGTCACGAACATTCCTTTCGAGAATCGATTAATCTTAATAAACCTTTGCTAAATATGCGAGAGAAAGGGGAAAAAAAATAAAGGCAAATTGAAATTTACACAAGTTACATTGTAATACGCTGCGGTGTACTATATTGGATAGAAGAATGAAGATGTCCAAAAGCCGTATTTGGTTGTTCCGTTTTCTTTTTCCTGTTTTGTTAAATATTTCCTTCTGCTCGGGGATAAAATAATTCGATTCGAAAAAAATACGAGCTCTATAATTTATTCAATTGGGCTCGCACGTGACCGCGTTCTTTTAACCCTATTTCCGTTCTCCCTTATTCTTTCCTTTCCTTTCCTTTCCTTTTCTTTTCTTTTCTTTTCTTTTCTTTTCTTTTCTTCTTTTTTCCCTTTCTATTTAGAACACCTCGAACGTCCGCGCGAGCAAACCTCGTAAATCCAAGACGCGCGCGAGGTCGTACGACTCATGATAGATTTAAAAGGAGATTAGGATTAGATGCCGCGTCAAAGAAGCTTTTCTTCTTGGCCTTCCTCGATCTCCCTTATTATCAATTTTCTTCCGCCCCTTCGAAAAAAAAAAAAAAAAAAAAAAAAAAAAGGAAAAAAACATTCATCTTCCTGGGACAGGACATAGGAAGAACAAACTATAATCAATCGAATAACAACGCTCTGCTGGCCAGCCGTTGCTACTTTTTTAAGTGGATTAAAAAAAATGACGAGAGATTGTGGCACAGCCACACATCCATTTGATTAATTATCGATCACGTTTTCGATGGAACGTTGGATGTGCATTGAGATTACCTAGTTCGCGCTTTTAGTGGATAAAGAAAAAAAAACAGAGAGAGAGAGAGAGAGAGAGGGAGAGAGAGAGAGAGAGAGAGAGAGAACGGAAAGCAAACGAAGGAAACTCGTTTTTCAAGCCGGAAAATGGAATTAACGCTTTCTTCCGTTAAATAAAAGTCCTTGCGTCTTAAGAAAATCGAGAGAGAAAGAGAGAGAGAGAGAGAGAGAGAGAGAGAGAGAGAGAGAGAGGAAGAGTTAAGGATGCATCTACCGTCCTCGAGCGTAACGCGTAATGTAGCATAATGAAAGGTGCAAGAAGAAGAAGAAGAAGAATAAGGAGAAGAAGAAAAAGTGAGAAAAAAATGATAAAAGAAAGGAAGAAAAATAAGAAG
This sequence comes from Dolichovespula media, assembly GCA_911387685.1. NCBI lineage: Eukaryota > Metazoa > Arthropoda > Insecta > Hymenoptera > Vespidae > Dolichovespula > Dolichovespula media. Next base: position 189,705 of record OU426874.1, on the reverse strand, counting down.
AAGAAGAAGAAGAGGTGGAGACAGACTTTTATAAAAACGGCTCGAACGGCAAAGGGGGATACTTCTTTATATTTGGATACTGAGAAAAGAGTGGCAAGAAGAGAGAGAGAGAAATAAGAAGAAAAGGTCGGTCGGGTTTTATATTTACTCCATCTACTCTTATTCCATCTTATTATGCGAGAAAGTATCCATAACATTTTCTTTACTTTTGATTTTTCATCTCTCCATCTCTCTCTCTTTCTCTCTCTCTCTCTCTCTCTCTCTCTCTCTCTCTCTCTCTCTCTCTCTGTCTCTATCTATCTATCTATCTATCTATCTATCTATCTATCTATCTATCTTTCGGAAGTTACTTCCGCATAAAAAAAAAAAAAAGAGGAGGAGGTACTATCTTAATCACGATAGAAGAATAGAAACGATCGATATTCTCTTCCAAAGCTCGAACAATGCTTAAGCACCATTCACCGCATTGCGATGCATTGTTCGATCGATAAAGACAGTATTCGACATTGGTCCAGCGGTGTGATGCTGGCCGAACAGAAGCCAGGATTAATTCTCCCGTAAATAGTATTATATTTCGCCATTTGCATGTACGATTATAAGGTAGAAAATACTAAACATATATATATATATATATATATATATATACATATACATATATATATGTGTTTGCAAACTGTTCGTGTGTATACCTCGTATATACATATATATATATTATACATCGTATTTAGATTTCACTCACGAATAAGCCAGGCAAACAAACGCTGAACGAGTTTCACTTGGAAGCTGGCTTCGAAACCGTTCATATCGTATGGAAAAGTTCTTTTAATCGTTTCTCTTTCTCTTTCCCTTTCTCCCAACCACCCCCCCCCTCTCCCTCTCCCTCCCTCTTTCTCTCCCTCCCTCGTTAGGAAAGAAAAAAAAAAAAAAATAGAAAAAAAGAAGGAAAGTATAGCGGAGTAGAAAAAAATCTCGATGGTGGGAAATATCTTGGCCGCGAGAAAAATATCCTCAACCATTGTTATTCCTTCGCGAGTTTTCAATCGGCACCAGCCAACGCGCTATGCAACGAAACGGAAGAGCGTCACGCTATAGATTTCTAAGTGAAAAGCATCGGTGGTCCGATAACGTTACATACAAACATACATACATACATACATACATACATACATACATACATACATACATACATACATACATACATCGTACATACATACATACATACATACATACATACATACACATACCGATACCCTTCAATCAAACGATTGTTATGGAATAATGAATTACGTAAACTAATTTATTAACAACGCAACGTCATTTATTATAATCTATAATGCAATAGATGAATCTTTTGAAACGACGGTTTGATTATAAACATTCTCTCTCTCTCTCTCTCTCTCTCTCTCTCTCTCTCTCGTTTTTTTAAGAAAAAATTAAGCATAGAACTTTGTGAAACTTCTCTAATTCGTTTTAGTTCCAGCACGTCTGGAAGATTATTAGAATAATTCAGCGAACGATAATGAAATCTAAGAGAAAGGAGTCGAAGGAATGGGGAAGGCTCTTAATTCGAATCGAAGGATCCTTCATGACTTTCCTCATCTTCATCGTTATTTCAAGAACCGTCTGTCTGTCTGTCTGTCTGTCTGTCTGTCCGTCTCTCTCTCTCTCTCTCTCTCTCTCTCTCTCTCTCTCTCTCTCTCTCTCTCTCGATCGTTGGCTCGTTAGATTCTATTTTTAGAGATACTTAACAAAGTTTTTTCCGTCAGACAACATGACATTTCACAAATTACATTTTAGTTTCTCTCTATTTATCGGTTATATATCGTTCTCTCATTCGACGATTGTCTGTCTAGATTCTCAAGGCCAAGCGCGGAAAGAAAGGATGCTGCGGCGTAATAATCGACGTAAACGATCCTGCTGGCACTTTGGCTATCGAAGTCGCAAAGCATTTTTTTTACTTTTTTTTTATATTTTTTTTTTTTTGTTTTGTTATCAGCGCGAAGCCAAAAGACATTCGTCTTTGCCCAACCGGTGCTCTCGTTACGTCATATTGCGGGAAAAAGAAGTTACGACGACGATCAATAATCACTGTGTAGACGCGTGTGTGTGTGTGTATGTATGTATGTATGTATGTATGTATGTGTGTGTATTATATTTATGTATATAGGCATACCGGAAAATTAACTCGGCCGTGAAAGTTTCACGCTTATGAAAAGTTTTCCCTCTTGCCAAAATGGACGAAAAAAGAGAACTATACACGTATTTTTTCTATCCCGCAAAATGTCTTTATGCGTTTCTCTATCTCTCTCTCTCTCTCTCTCTCTCTCTCTCTCTCTCTCTCTCTGTGAAATAGTAAATCATAATCGATCGATTTTTTGAACCGATCCATTTGTATTAATCTGAGTTTATCGCATTTTCATCATAACGCTGCGATATTTGCCATTTATCGATCGTTGCAACCGCATTTGTAATGTTCTTTGCGTTAACGAACTTCCCCTCTTTTTTTCTCTCTTTTATTTTGTACCTTTTGAAAATTTAATAGAAAGTATACATGTGGTGGCATTGAGAGATCAACAAACATTAGTACGCTTTGATATGGTACGAGATAAACAAGGTCTCTGCAAGTATACTCTTCGATCGCAATTTTCGTACACTGTAATTTATCGTGAAAGGAGGAGAGGGGGAGGAGGAGATGAACGGACGATATGTAAATGAATGCTAGTCCATTGAGTACATTTTTATTTTCTATAAGAATCGTATACACATATAATGTCATTAAACTCATAAAAATACATAAACTGGATCATACGATATGTGGATTTATAATACAAACAGTTCTTACGAGTTAATATTTTTAAGAAGTGTCAAACATTGGATGTGATATAATTCTTTGTTTTTTTCTTTTATTTCGACAACGTACGATGGTTGTCTTTTTGTTATTTACAATGAGCCATATTGATTATCGTCCAAATCGAAGTTATTAACAGAAAACTATATATAATAATAGACTCGCAAAAATTCTGCTGTACCTCGCAATTGACATATCCAAAAATATCGCGTTAATATTGTTAATGCTGTATAATACTCTTTGTCATCGGATTTGTTCACTTTAAAGACTTTCTTTGATGATGGATCACATTTGCATAATACGTCTTAATCACAGCTAAGGTTGAACTATAGGTTATTATAATTCATAGTTGGTTTCTTTTGCGTTAGTGTAAAAATATTGTTTGATAAAACGGTACTTCGAAAAGGATGGCATATCATTAATTAAAACTTACAATAGATTTTAGATAAGAGGAATGTAGCCAAAGAATTCGTCTATGTTAAATTTAGATATTATTTTTAAAATATAGAAAAAAATATATTCTACACGTTTATCCACTTAATATATAAATGCTTAATATAGGACAGATATGGATGGAAGTATTGTTAACAGCGACGATAGTAGAGAACACGTACAGACTTCATAAAATATAAGTAATAATTGTACTAAAATCCGCTTAACACCGATATACGAGAGATAAGATAATTAGATAGAAGATTATACATAATCCTCTCTCGAAAATATAATCAAATATTTTTCTAAGCCTATACATATATATCGAATCTAAGTACGAACATTCAATATGACGTAACCCATTCGCAATTCTCTTGGCAAATATTAATGATGCATTTAACGACCGAATGAGAGACGTTTACAATTTTTTTTTCTCTTTTTTTTTTTTTTCTTTTTGTACTAAACCTGCTCGTACGAGGCAGACGAAATTCGTATAATTAAGTTTAGTTTTTAATTTTGCAACGGGTACGTTAAACGTACGATAAGACTATATTTAATAAGAAGCGTTCCCCTTTTTATTTATCAACTGAATTCCTTATTCAGGATAATAAGCTCTGTTATTTGTGTAATAGTTTCATATAGGATGGATAATAAAACTTTCCCAATATCCCAACATTCGACTATTCGTAGAGAGAATTTGTACAATAAATAATCAAACGCAGACTTTCAACTTTCTTCGTCGATCAAGCTTGACACATAAAAGAGTTTCAGAGGATTATTTTAATCGTCGAACTCGTAAATTTGGTAGGCCTTCCAATCGAGATTACGGAGACATCTAAAATATCAAACACGTCAATGCGATAAGATAACAAGTTTAATTATTAAATACATCGAGAACTCACTTTCTTGAAGAAACTAGGAATCCTTTAGGACCGCAAACGAGGACACAACTGTTCGGTAAAAAATTGCCTATTAATTCTTTCAAAAGTTCATCGGACATCGTACCACGTTTACCTTTCCAAGAATCGCTTGGTTGTGACAAAATATGCGTGACTTTCAATCTAAACAAAAAAAAAATTGTGAACAGAATTGGCAAACGGAATTAATGAGCAAAAATTTCAATTTCATAAGTAAGCATATATATATATATATATATATATATATATATATATATATATATATATATATATATATATGTATATATATATGTATACTAACTTATTCGTCTTGCAAGCTCTCTCCAATTGCTCCACGTAGAACATGTTATCTTCGTCTTTATTGAAGTTGGAGAGATTGATACTTTTCCTACAACAGAATGATCGTGTATATATATATATATATATATATATATATATATATATATATACATAAGTGTTTTACATGAGAATAAATCTTTTATACGAGAAGAGAGATCAAGCGCGGTTCGAATGAATATAATCGAATACTTACACGTTACGCCTAGCAAGAGATCGTTGAATTATTCCCAACATTGCCGTTAGTCCTGTGCCAGCAGCCAACATATGAACGACGGAATAACGATCAAAGGATTCTACGACAAAGGTACCAAGCCCGTTGCTCAAGGTAAGCTTTTCTTTGGCCTTTAAAGCTGTTATGGATGGACTAAGGGCACCGTCTTCGTATTGTTTGATCATGAGACATATACAATCAGAGGTATAATTCGATGCCTTGTCTTCTGGATGAAGACAGGCTGGTACAGGTGTATAGTATCTAGAAATCTCAACACCTATGATGTTAAAAAAAAAATATAAAGAACAATTTTTTTTCTTTTTTATAAAAAAAAAAATTTAATAGCAGCAAACAAGCAATTTTGTGCTCACCTGCGACTTTCATTTTTACTTCCAAATGTCTACCAATTGGTATTAATTCTAAAGAATCTTCAGCTCGTAAAACCAACAGGTGAACTAATTTGCAAAGGGACGTGTTACTCAATACCTCGTACTCCTTGTAAGTCCTCTTATTGGTTATTGGTTCTCTGGACAAAGTATGACTACCTTGAGTTTTCCAAACAGTTTTATCCTTTTTCCTGAAGGTAAAGTCTACCTGCAATGAGAAGAGAGTCAAAAATTACTACATAATTATCAAGTGAAAGTATATCAAATCGACTTACTTCCATGCTTTCATAGTTTCTATTCCACGCGGGTGGCCATTCGATTTCCCCGGCCAACTCGAGTTCGTGTATAACGATATCCTTTTCAAAGGAAAGATTAAAAACGAGCTTGGCATCGTTTATCCTCGATATACGATAGTAGATACTTTGATAGTCGTTTATCGTTTGATAAAAAAGCGTTATCGTGTTCGAGGTTTGCCGCCAATCCATCCTGATTTTCGAAAGATCAGAACCGATTTCTTCTTCGCATTTTCTTTGCGCTGAAAGAACGTATAAACACGGTATTTTAAGAAAGTAAACATTACGGAGGATAGGAATATTTAAATACATCATCGGGATTGCATATTACTTGCGCAACTTTTCAAAAGGTCATTCGCAATGGAAGATTTTTCATTCGTCTTAGACGGATTCGAAGTGGTGGGACGACTCAGTCTACCTACGACGCACTTCTGTAGAAGACTTTGATAATTTACCCATGCGTGAACCTGTAACGAACGATCTATGGGTGCCTCGGGAATAATAATCGTTCAATAAGGAACATATACGCATTCGACGATATTACTTCGTTAGGATGGCCTTACGTTATCGAACAATTTCGTGGCATCTTTTCCGACTCCTTTCATTAGCTCATCGATTCCGCCAGGATGAAAATCCATGTAACGGGTCACATTGAAAACGATACCTAAATTAAACGTGGACCCGGGAAAAGAAAGAAAAGCGGTCAAAGGAATGAAATTAACTAAATTCTAATATTTACATATGAATATCGGCTAGCGGGCATTGGTACAACACTTTGTACCTCTTATCGCAATCCAAGCGTCATTTTGCTTATTATGATTAGCCAACTCAGTTAATGTGACAGTACGAGGAATCCCACCAACTCCAGTTAAGTCGACTCCAGAATTGCCCAATCGGATCCAGTCCATAACACTATGACCCGGTGCTAAGGCTGTCTTATTTCTTGGATTACCTAAAAATTGTATAGAGTATATAATTAACAAAAAAGTATATGCATAATATAAATATAGTTAGAATCGATCGTTTTCAATTAATCCATTTATAATCAATATATTTGATTAAACGTATTAAATTATAGGACGAGTCAATTGATATTGAAGAAACTGAGTCATAGTATAATTTCGAATACGTTGTGCTAGAAGCGAGAATAAGAACTCAGAATAAAGATGACTGATTAGTAATAGGACTAATTACTAACCATCTTGAATATGCAATTCAAAACTCTTAGATGCGACTTTGGACAATAAAGAGTCGCTGTAGCATTGTGACATTCTTTTTTATATCGATGAATATCGGAGGATTATTCAACCCGATTCTACGAAATTTATCTACGAAGTACATTGATAAACGAAATAAGTCAAATTTTCAATCTCTTTTCGAAACAGATCAAAAAAGAAATGTGCAATCTTCCGAACTATTGTCTATAATAATTTATGCAAAATGGAGCTCATTGGCGGTTACATATAATCATACTTTGGAAATAGATTACAGATATAAAAAAAAAAAAAAACGAAGACTTTATTTTTCTTCCAAGCCGCCGTGTTACCTTGAATTATACATAAAACAGAACATATTTATTTAGCCCGACGAAGTCAGGTCTCATCAAGCATAATACAGATGCGAAACATCGAGTTTCAGTATCGGTTTATTCCTTCGTAACGTCAGTTATTCTTTGGCGAGCATTATCAAGCGATATTTCTCATAAATGGTAAGTTCGAAAAGTCATTTTATGTGAATCGAATGACGTAACGCTTCGTTTAAAGTTCGTAAACAAATGTAAAAAAAAATGTCAATGTCGACCCGATAATAGTATAATAATAGTAGTTGTTTCCGATTATCATTAGGATCTCATTAGAGAGATATGTCGTATAATATATCGCAATTACAAAATAGCAATTAACGAGGTGATACTATAAAACATTTCCTAAATACGATAAACATATGTTTGATTAATTATATATATATATATATATATATATATATATATATTTATATATATATATTCACGCTATTCCCTGTCCTTCTTTTTTTTCGAGAGAAAGAAGAAAAAAATCGTTGAAATATGTGACATAATCAAAAACGATATACGGTCGATTGTTGTAGGAACGCGTTTGTAGTTCGTAAAAAAAGAAAAGAAAAAAGAAAATAAAAAGTATTCCCAATATTTTCTATAAAAATGGCTTTTATCGGGAGAGATATATAAATGACGGGTTGCGGTAAATATCGGCTATAAGGAAACGAGCGAGCCGTCGCGAAAAGTAAAACGAGCGTAATGAATCGATATTGAAGCGAGAGAACACGAGCAAAGGTGAGATCGTCTCACGATGGAAGATTGTTCAAGACTGTGGAGGAAGCAGCTTACTACATAGGTATATAACATTGAAACAGGTAGATCAATATAATACCGAGGAGGGAACGAACGACTTGCCGCTCTAGTATCGCGCGTGTTCCTTCCAATAACAGTTGGTTTACGTTCTTCTCGGCGTCATTTCTTTCTTTTATTCTTCTAAAACGATTACACACATAAATAAGCTTTGACAAGAACAAGAGAACAACGCGTTTGTGAAATTAAATAAATCGATAGGTAAAAGGGTCGATGACATACAGAGATATAATATATAGTATAATTGAAAGGATTGTACAATTAAGGCCAAACGACCGGACTTGGAGAGCAGCCTATTTACATAGGTATATACATACACATACCGCGCGCATTGGGTGAATGTGTGAATAATTGTACAAACAAGTCGTATAAAATGAAAGACAGAAAAACAAACGAAATAATACGAGTGGATGACCGGATATACGTAATACTTATATACCATACTCGTATAAGCAAAAATGACGTAGCATGACTAGGGGTTGCGTTGTTGATAATCGTTGCTTAGTTCGAATTAGTAAGGACTTTCGGTAATTATAAATTCCTCACGTGGAAAGTAAGTAGAATCGGAAAAAGTGAGGAGGGGTGGGAGCGGCTAAGGGAAGAGAGAGAGAGAGAGAGAGAGAGAGAGAGAGAGAAGAGGAGGTTAGTCAAAAAGAAGAGTCACTTACCAGTCGCCGAGCCAGAAGACTTCGTGGACGATCCAGTGTCGCTCGTTAAACTTACATTGGATAATTGTTTTACATAAACGACTCCGCTCGGTAGCAACAGAGTGTTCTTCGCTAAGAGACTCGTAGGCGAGGAAGATTTTACGTCGATCATCCTCATTTTTTCTTGCAAATCCGTCGCGTCGATCGAACCCGTCTCATTTTCGTTCTGAGGCAAGTTAACTCTCTTCATATTTTATCGCTTTAACAAGGTATTTTCTACTTCTTTTTCTTCTTTTTCTTCTTCTTCTTTCTCTCTTTCTTACTTACAATGTCAATATAAATTCGATTATTAATCTTAAACCTCACGGTTATCAGGCCACACCGATACCTTCATCGAGTCCGACTTGTTAGTTGTTTACCCGGACGTATTGTGCGTTAATTATCTTCGCTAAAAATAAAATAGGTTTTCTTTTCTTTATTTATCTCTTTTTTTTTAGCTTTTTTAATATTACTACAGATAACTATAATTGATTTGGATATTGCGTCGTCGCGAAGGTGTACACTCAAGCTACGACTAATTTTACCGAATTACACCAATAAACTGAAAAACAGGGTCGAGTGTATATGCATTACAGCATAGTTAATTTGACGTGTATCTCCGTTACATACATACGTACAAAAACTTGTTGTAAAAGAATACTTTTTAAGAAACGAATCTCTCGCTAGAAGAGAAAGATGCGATCTTTTTTTTGTGCGTCGACTATCACCTTGTTGTTTACGATGCAGTAAATTTAGGTATGACCAAGCGGGGATATATCGTACTCGCTGATTGATACGCGACTGGAAACATCGTATAACAAGTTTAATTTATTATTTAGCAAAAACAAAAAGATGATCCATCGTTCGTATTCATTTTCAATCAATTTTCTTTTAAATAGAATAAAAAAATGAAGAGGACGACGATACGCTTAGCTAATCGGGCGGTTCGCGACGACCATACTCTATACTTATATAATAAATAAATTTAGTTGGGATCCAATGTCATTTTTTCAACATTGAAACTATCCTTGATGAATTGGTAATGATAGAAGATTGGGATATACATACATATATATATACATATATATATATATATATATATGTACACATAGTTGTGTAACTAATCACGTAGAATTTCGAAAGTGAACAACGTTGTCGTAATAGAAAAAAGCGAAAGACTTTCGTCTTCATATTTGATATACTTTCACCGTGTGACATACCATAAAAAAATAACTTTCGAAAATGCTATTATTCATTGACAACCTTGACACTCTTGAAAGTTACATTAAACATAATGGGAACGAATTGAATCGAGAAAATTGAGCATGGCTTTATTGAATGATCAGAAGGCATTCACCTTTTGCGGGCGCGCATCTTTAAAATGCATCGCTACTGACGATCTCTCTCTCTCTCTCTCTCTTGTATATATATATATATATATATATATATATATATATATATTTATATCTTTTATCAAGGTCATGAACAGAAGATAAAAGCGAGGAAAATGACCATGTAGAACGGATTTAACTCGATGATATACCTTGCTCTTTAATTATAAAATATTTCAATGAGCGTGACACAGCCGCTCTAACTTTATTCGTACGTGAGAGCACATAATCGATCATAGCTGAGATCGCCGCAGTATCGACATTGCACGAGAGAAAAAGAAAGATGCATATAGAGAAACTTGCCCGAATCTCGAAGTTTTGCCTGTTTACCAATCAAACTGGCAAACAAGCAAAGTCGAAAGAATAAAGGACTTGATGAAAAACCCACGTGATGTTTTACGTTCGACGTAAATCGGTCGATGAACGAATGTCGCCGCAAAGTGTTCACGAACGACTGTAATTTTGAGGTTAGATTCCGACATCGCTGACGAGAGAATCGAACGAGGTTGTCTCGCGGCTAACTTCGCGCCTTTGTGAAATCGCACCTATACGCTTGCGTGAAAACAAAGAATGAGAGAGAGAGAGAGAGAGGGGGGCGATCGTCTCTCTCTCTCTCTCTCTTTGTCTATTCTCCTCTCCTCTCCTCTCCTCTTTCCTCTCCTTTCTCTTCGCGACAATGCTAGTCACCGGTCAGAGAAAAATAAAAGAAATATTAGAAAGCTGTGAGTTTAGTGATAGTCGCTTTTAACTGAATACACCTATTCGCACTTTATTCGCATTTCTATAAATTACAACGACAAAGGAATTAAAACAAAAGAAAAGGGAGTTTATGTGAAGTGGATGAAAATTAGAAAGAGAGAGAGAGAGAGAGAGAAAGAGAGAAAAGTGAAGGAAGCGTTAGAAAGAGAGGAGAGAGAGAAAAAGAGAGAGAGAGGGATGTAAAAGTGACGTTTCGTTAATGACTCGTAACCGCTTTTAAATCACCCATTCGTTGCTCGTCGCTTCCTCATCGTCGTTTCACATAGAGAGACGATTTACGAGGGGTCCCTTGATAGTGTGTGTCAGATTTTCTCTTTACCGGTAACATTCAGCAAGTGAGATCCAGTCTCTCTATCTCTATCTATTTCTCTCCCTCTCTCTCTCTCTCTCTCTCTCTCTCTCTCTCTCTCTCTCTCTCTCTCTCTCTCTCTCTCTCTCTATTGAACTTCCCGTTGATCGTTCTCGAATTTTCACGAGAAAGAGAAGAGAAAAGTGAACAATTTCGTAAAACGTTTGTAAGTATGTAATTTTAATTCATTTCACCCTTTTTTTATTCTATTTCCACTCTACAATTTTACGTATTAAATTTCATTTTCTTCTCTCTCTCTCTTTTTCTCTTTCTCAGTTATCAGTCTTCGGTACAACGAAAAGACATCTCAGGTATTACGAGAATATCTTAATAGAATTGAGGACAAGGCGTCGTTTGTAAATGGCATTTCATACTCGACGATATTATCGACGAGTTTTCCCAACAATACGTGTCATTTTTTTATCTTTGCTCGCAAATCTTATCATTTCGTTGGAAGAGTGTGTGTGTGTGTGTGTGTGTGTGTAGAGGATGAGAGCGAGAGGGAAATAGCTGTGCGAAGCTGTCAAACTCACATGGTATCTGTCGAACGACCTTGCAATTCTATCCTTTTTCGGACAACAGTCGTCACCGGTTCCCCCTCTTTTTCTTCATCTACCTCACTATCCCTCCTCCTAGGCATTGCAAGTGGTATTTTTCCTAAGTACCTTATTATGTGACATTCTATAATAATAGCACGATTCGAGGAAAGGAATGAGAAAGAACGTGTTCGTTAAATAAAATAAAGATTACCGTCTAAAATGCTCGATATTTTTCGTTTTTTCTCGCTTTCTCCTCTCTCTCTCTCTCTCTCTCTCTCTCTCTCTCTCTCTCTCTATATATATATATATATATATATATATATATATATATATACATAATATATATAACTATCTGTCTGTCTGTTATCTATCTATCTATCTATCTATATTTTCCTCTTTTTATCCTTCTACATAAAGCCATAAAAGTCGATGAAAACGACGCCATGTTACTCAATTTCTAAGGCAAAGTTAATTGATTAACTCTCGAACTTTTGCGAATATAATCGTTTTTTTATTTTTATGTAGATTAATTTATGTAAATTCGTCCAATCTTTTCAAATTTTATTGCTATCGAATTACTTCGGAGTCTTCCTTTTGGTATCAATTTTTTCTCTCGTTTGAAAACAAATTCCCGTCTGCTCGTTCTTATATCACGCTCGTCTAACGATTACGATAAGCCCGACGGATTAGATTTAATTTAGTCGATTGACTCAACAATGATCTTGTAATATGCGATTTTTTTAATCGAACGTAATATTATTTTCTTAGCTTTTTTTTCTAATCTATCAGCTATTGCTTGTGTGGAAATGAAATGAGCTATAGTATTAAAGACATCTTTAAAAGAAGAATACGATATAATAAACGCAATGTCGCGTTGAGATTGAATCGTTTAATAGTTTTTTCGAGCGTAAATAGATGCGTATAAATAGGTAAACGGTAAAAAATTGGTGATGCACATTCGTGATAATAAAAGAATTAAATTATGTAATAAAATTGTTATTCGTTTCCGCAGATAAATGACGACCAATCATAAAGATAAAAAAAAAATGAATTCAGGAAGACAAATATTAAGTTTAATCCACCGTTTTATTGAGTTCATTGCTAAGGGTATATTTACATTAGCAGCTTATATTGGTGGTCCAGTAGAATCTCAACCGCCTATAAAGGATTTGACACTTTTACATAATGCAACCACATTAGCTTTAAAAATTAGGAATAAACAAGTATGTACACCAATATCTAATGTAAACCAATATCTAGTATATTTAAGTACTGTGTGTCGTTCATCTATATGGTCTTTTTTTATTTTTTTTTATTTTTTCTTTTTTTTTATTTTTTTTTTTTTTTTTTAGTTATCTTCCGAGGAAGTAGTGAAGTCATATATTGACAGAATAAAAGAAATTCAGCCAGTATTAAATTGTATAGTTGAGGAACGCTTTGAAGAAGCGCTCAAGGAAGCTAAAAAATGCGATGAAATGTTGAAATCTCCCAATGCACCATCAGTACAAGTACTTGCCAAAGAAAAACCTTTCCTTGGTGTTCCCTTTACAACCAAGGTAAAATCTTTGTCTTATCTATGCGATACTATTTGACGGCAATATATATTTATTACTATTTTATAGGATTGTATTGCTGTTGCTAATATGAAGCAAACAGCTGGTTTGATTCTTCGTAAAGATTTTGTCTCTGAGAAAGATGCAGAAGTGATAAGACTGATGAGAGCGGCAGGAGCTATACCATTAGCATCGACCAATGTTTCAGAACTTGCAATGTGGTGGGAAGCGCATAACCGTTTATATGGTACCACCAGGAATCCATACAATACAAGGTAATTCATTATATCTGTGATAGCATATTGATTTAAGGTTGGAATGTTAATTATCATACATTTTTGCACAGTGCATTTCACTCATCACATTTGCTATTCTAGTTTTATTTGAATTTTTTGTTATTATTTGTAGACATATAGTAGGTGGTTCTTCCGGGGGTGAGGGCTGCATACAAGCGGCAGCTGGTTCACCATTAGGAATAGGATCAGATATTGGTGGCTCTATTCGCATGCCATGCTTTTTCAATGGAATTTTTGGTCATAAACCTTCCAAAGGTTTATATTATAACAAAAATCATTGATGTCCATTACGAATACTTTATTTTAACGTTAAATTAATCATTGAATTCAAATTTAGGTATTGTTTCAAACGATGGTCAATATCCAAGTGCCCATAGCGAGGATCAAAATCAATTGCTTGCAATAGGTCCTATGTGTAGACATGCACAGGATATGAAACCTGTTCTTAAAATACTTGCTGATAAAAATGCAGAACTATTGAATTTAGATGATAAAGTTGACATTTCAAAGATCAAGGTAAATGAAATATTTCTAAAACAATCATTTTCAATAAATAACTATAATTGTATCCTTTTATTCAGTTTTATTACATGGAGGATGACGGAGGACAATACTTTGTGTCCCCTGTAGATCAAGAAATAAAATGCGCTATGAGAAAAGTGCTGCTTCATTTTGAGAAAGCATATAAAATAAAAGCTACGAAAATACATGTACGAAAATTTAAAAAAAGCATTGCTTTGTGGTTAGCGAATATGACGTCTAAAGATAACAAAGACTTTTCGTACGAATTATCCAACAGGAACGGAAATATAAATATTTTATGGGAATTTATAAAGTGGTTAATGTTCCTAAGTAATCATACATTAATTGCTCTTCTAACTGCAACTTTTGAGAGGTTTGGTATAAAACATGGGAGTGAGCAATACACAAAACTTATACAAGAAAGTAAAGACCTTTACCAAGAATTCAAGGTAGGGTATATAGACGTTGTTAATGGTGTCTTTAAAAATCACATAGGAATCGAGAAAAATCTATTCTGTGTCTACATTTCTACGTATAACAAATCCACGCCTATAACTTGTTAGGATCGGACTTCTCTTGGCTGTTTTGCAATGTATTTGCAAGAAATAGCCAGATATGATTTGTTCTTGCCATAAAATCATGGATCGTATGTTTGTTAATGGACATGATTTTTATTTCCTCACGAATCCAACGTAAATCTGACGTGGAAAAAGCAATATTTCTATGGTATTGCGTGCTTCTTTTATAAGTAGTACAATATCATTTTACATTCTGCATGCAAATAGATACGAGACATCGTATTAGCGACACTCTTCGAAATTAATTTTTTAATTCTGACAAAGTGACATTTCGACTTATAGAACCGACGCATGCACCTCAAATTCCATATAGATCTTTAAATAATATATACAATAAAGGATATATACGTGTATTTACATTTCTACTGAATTTTTCATATTTTCAGGATATTTTGGGGGAGGATGGTGTTTTCTTGTATCCTACTCATCCCACGGCAGCGCCATTACACCACGAGCCACTTATAAAAGCATTTAATTTTTCATACACCGCAATTATTAATGTTCTGGGCTTACCGGCTACAGCTTGTCCGTTAGGATTAAATAAGCAAGGGCTTCCTATTGGCATACAGGCATGGAATTATATTTACTTAATTTTTTTTTCTTTAAAATCTTGACGCAACGTATCAACGTTAATTAATAAATTATCTGCAGGTTGTTGGTGGTTTAAATCAGGATCGTTTAACGCTTGCCGTTGCTGAGGAAATTGAAAGAGGATTTGGAGGCTGGGTTCCTCCAATTATCGTAGCTTAAAAGTATGAGCACTTTAGACAATAATAATTGAGAATGCATTGAAATGCATTAACATACCAAATCCTGCCTTTCTCAACTCTTAAACTATTCAAATCTTTACAAGGAAAGATATCTGTGCATTAAAGTCGCTAGAAGAAAGGTAAACATCAATGTTATTTTTATGTTAGACGTGTCCGATGTCGAGAACGAGTTCCTTTGTTTTTCTTTTTTTTTCTATTTTTTTTATACACAGTAATGGTAATGTATCTTGTATAAACTTATTATTTCGAATTTAACAAGTATGAACAAATGATTCGTTAATAATTCATTAAGTTATTCGCATTGTTAAAGGATCCATTTTAATAAATAATGTCTACAAAATATATAAATTAATAAGCGCAGATATAAAACTACCTCTGATTGAGCAACTAAATCTTTACGATTAAGCATTTGTAAATTTATACTTGAGAAGTCTTTCTATATAATAATGCATTCGTATAAAGTAACTATTAACGAAAACATACAAGGGGTATATTTGTATATAAATAGAATATTGTGTATCACATGTTGGACTGCAGCTTTTTTTCCCGTTTTTCTTTCTTTCTTTTTTTACCTCTTAGACTTTTGTATAGACTTTTCTATTTTCATAGACGAAAGGATGTGATATCGAAATTATTTTGTAGGAGAGGGTGCTTTTTGGTAATGTAATAAAGTATAAATCCAGTGTTATTTAAATCATCTATTGATGTTAATACGTCGTATATATAAATATATTTTATTGTATTATAAACAATAAATTTTTACTCTATTATTCCATCAAAAATTCTCCGATTCTCATTTCCTGTTAGGCTAGATTATCTTACAGGAAATTCTATTGTACCAAAGTAAAAAGAAACAAACATTTATTTTGTTCGAAAATATATTTTCATTTTTATCATAACAAATACATTTTTTAAATGGAATTGTTCGTGCTTTTAAAAGTATACATTCTTAATAAATACATGATGTATTTGAAGTTCTGCGATCGAGAGTTTGTGGAATAAATAATTTATTACATATTTACAAGTACAATGAATACAATTTCTGGAGAATGCCTTGACGTATTTCGTATAATTTTTAACAATTTTAGAAAGAGCTTACCATACGTTCATATAAAATAGATAATATATTTAAAAATATTTAAACGCATGGGGTCTATGTATCCGACCTAAATTTAAAGCAATTTAAATAAGCAATAAAAAAACACTGTGTTTATTAATAGAATACAGGAACTTCGTAAAAACGGTATCAGCTTCAATTTGGCTATAAATTTATTGAACGTAGCCTCATACAAGCATGCATAAAAGCATATATATTTATATATCAGTCCTTGTCGTACGAGTAAATATTTGCTCTATAATATAGTATTATTAACGAATTTTCTATTATTTCTTTTTTAACATAAAAATTATATTTTAGGAAGCTACGATATATTATACTGGTCCACAGAAAAACAAGGATCATCTATCAGAAAGTATATAATAAGTACGTGTAATACATTAAAGAAAAAAAATACTTTCATTTTCATCACAGAAGTTCATTAACAACTGTGTCGTCAAAGTATCGGCAAATGTACTTGGCGTTATTTCTTTCCAACCATACCGTGTGTCACTTAAAAATCTTACATACAAATTTTAATATTATCTAGAATTGTTATCGCATACTTCGAGGAAATATTTATTATCGACATAAAGAGATCACTTTTACGTAATGAGATTCATTTCCTCCGTTGGCGTATGACTTTTACCAGTTCTTATAAGTACCTTCTCCGATCTATTTTCTAATGAATTGTCCTTGCTATCTTCACTGTCAAGCCTACTAGAAATCATTTCGAATTCGTTCGAATTCGTTTCAGATTGTAACTCGAGTAATGCCAAGTCGTCGACTTCCCTTAAATGATCCATTCTATTATCCAAGCCATTAGTTTTAACTTCGTTACCGTTATCACTTTCAGAAACTTTTATTAGACGAGTTCTATCCTTTTGTTCTTCTACTTCGTTCGCATTTTTGGAATCGGAAGAACCCGTAGTTCTAATCAAACTTAGCTCCACGCTTTTCCCATCTCCGTTATTTCGATAGGATTTACCAAAACTCTTGAAACTTTCTTTTTCGTGTTTGTGTCCTTCGAAAACTGGTTCATTTCTTTTGTAATTTTCAACGTTCTTCGATTCCACGACTTTGTCATCGTCGGCAAAGTTTGTCAGTCTTTCAGAAGCACTCTCATTTCTTTCATCTTGTAATTGTTCCTTTTCCTTTTTCAACGCTGCCAATTCAGCTTCCTTCATTGCTGAATGAATGACTGGTTCGGCCCAAAGACCAGGATTGAAGGATGGCCCTGTGCCCCCTAATTCGGCAGGTAGAATATCCGTTGGTAGATGTTCGTGGAGAGTACTAAGATTATTTCCGTGCAAATAAATCTAAAATAATAATACTGTATTAATCGTAGAAAATGTTTTAAAATTTTTACGTAACGCTGATAGTAAATATAAAATAAATCAAAATGAAAAACTTCGATGACACTTAAATTACATTTACATTGGAATTTTATATATCGCAGTAAATATTATTAAAATTTATGACATTATTATACTCGCTCACAATATTAACTATTCTACGAGACAGATATCATTTAAAACGAACAATATTTTAGGAAGTTATACTAAAGAATAACTCGAAACTCACCTTATTACGAGTTTTTTCATCCAGAAAAGGTTTAACAAGAGTCAAAGTAGCTTGGACGTATAAAGGCGCCGAAAGGAAGTGTATAGCCTTGAATCTGGCCGGAAATCGACCACGAAGCGCAGCTATCAAGTTTCGAAGAGCTGCTGCACCCAATGCACCGCCTTGCCGCAGAGAAAATCCACTCCAATCTACCACAGCGACGAAACCGGATTGCTGTAAGAATCAAATAAAAGCCTAAGTATATTCGAATCTTCCGGGTAAGTTACATAGAGAGTATGATGTTTTAATCGAATCTTCTTTCATAGCAAACGAACCTGGTTTCTTGGATCTTGAATTAAGATTTCGAGGACTAAAAAGATAGCTCGTTGAACTGATAATGCTGGCACTGCAATCGGATCCCACTGTGAAGCTAGGATTACCAAAACACACCTGCCTTTCCTAAAAAAAAGACATTATCTTTTTAGATTAACATTTCTTACGTATTTTCATCGATCAACATGTCGAATACCGCACCTATTTTTCACAAATTAATGCAATCATAATTATTACGGTAGATTTTATTTCTTTATTAGTCTTTCAAGTATCACTAAATGGATATCAATTTTTTTTTTTTTTTTTTTTTTTTCAAATAAAATAACCCCCTACGGCATTCAACGTGTTAAACGATAGATCTTAAAGAATCAGGTCAATTTAGATCCCTCGATCTTACCTGTCGCGAGCAGGTAAAACACCCGGTATACCAGCACGTAAAGCTCGTTGCAAAGCAGGATCACGAGCAGTGAGATTACCGAAAATATCCTGTCGATGAGCTATCTGAGCCTGATAAGCAGCTATCAAAGCTGCTGCTTGCTCGGTTCGATACTTCCGTGCGAGTAGGAAGCGCGTAATATATTCGTCCGTGCAATATTTCAAGTCTAGGACAAGCCAATAATGATTGTAGATATATAATCGTATATGTATATATATATATATATATATATATATATATATATATACATATATATATATATATGTAGATATATAAAGAGGAAAAAAAATTAAAAAGGGACGGGGTCATTGTTATGCTCAAGGCGAAACGGGAAGCAGTTTGAATACGGACGCGGAATTATATCGGACAGGAAGGCACGAACGAGACTTCACCGGAAATTCGAGGCTTTTCAAGCAAACAACTAACTCCTCTTACAAAACATATCGATTGTACATATATATACATACATATATATGTGTGTATGTATGTATGTATGTATGTATGTATGTATATGAAATTGAAGAGAGCAAGGGTATATAAAAATCGTCTTACCCACATCCGGCATCTCTCGGAGAATCGCTCGGACCGATTTAATGGCCAGCTTTTTGTCTCGCTTGTCCAACCTCGCATCTTCTTGGTAAATACTCCGAGAAAGTGCCGTACTCGTGTGACCATTCGGATCCCACATATATTCGCAATACTCCGACATCTTTGAAAGCTTTTAATTCCTCTTTTCTTCGATGAAGGACGAAGAAGATCTTAAAAATAAAATTGAACCGATTTTTTTTATACGTTCACCTTTTGCAATACCAGTCTCGTTTACTATCTTTCTTGTTTCTTAAGCCGTCGTTGTACTCGTAATACGAACTTCGAGTCTACCATCGATCGAATTACGGTGTCTTAAGCTGATCGTGACACTCTTTGCCAACCAAGTACGTTTTATAAAAAATTCTTGGTAAATCTTGACACGAAAGATCAATGTCTATAGACGCGCCCATAAGCAAATAATCTATGACAAATCGCGATGTATCATTTTCTTTTTTTTTTTTTTTACGAACACAAAAAAAAAGAAAGAGCACATTGTCGGATCTTCGATAAAAATAATGAGAGGTACAAAGGATCTAAGGAAATAATTCATTGATTAATCATAACTGTTTTTTTATTCGTATCTTGATTAAATAAAAGAAGAATACTCATTTTGTCAACTTAAATGCTTCGACTCAAGGAGAGAATAAACATCACGTTTCTTCTTCGAAAGATACAAAAATTTATGTCTTATCATACGTAATTTCACGTAATTACGTATTTTTATATAAATTTTTGTATTTATCATACGATCCAAGGTTGCCAATCTTAAGGATCTATCAATTAAAAACGAATCTTTAGAAGGATTCAGGATCGATAGATCGTTCGAAGTAGATTAGTGACCACTTGTCTTCCAGCTTTCTAAGAATGAGTCATCGCCAAAGAAGGCGAATCACCTCGACATCGAAAACTCCTTTCGACAGACAACTCCTTAATCGATTACGATCATCGAAAGTCTTTTCTAGTCTGTTGATTACAACATCCGTATACACATGAACAATTTCGTGATCGAGCGTGAGATCTTACGACATTGTCCGTGTCATCTCCAAGATAGAATTTTTTTTCTCTTTCCAACGATTACAGAGTTGGAAGACCATAAAACAATATTTAAAACTCATATGTCACAACCATAATTATATAAAAAATTATAATTATAATTTATAATGTGCTATTAATCGTTCGCTTCTTCGATCGAATTTGATTCAAAATTTGATAGAATTTCGATTCAATATTGAATCGCATAAATTATATAAATCTAAACACTCATTAAGGTCAGCTTGATCATTCATAGAACTCACTAAATTTTTCGAAGCTAATTATTTATTAATCGAAACACCTTCGTACCTCACAACCCTTTCTCTCTTTCACTTTCCTCTTCCGAAGAGATTATATTAAAACCCAAGGACAATCGTAGAAAACAAAATAAAAGAAAAAGAAGAGAGAGATCACAGAAAGAAGGATCTCTAAGATCTAACGCGCAAAGGTAAGCTCGATCGGCGACTGACAGGTCGCCGATAAAGTCGCATGCTAGTGGCCGTTCAGCGGAGTTATAGAGTGTAGCTCTTGTGAAATATGAAAGAGCAGGATAAAGAGAGAGAGAGAGAGGGGATATATATATATATATATATATATATATATATATATATATCAAGGAGAAGGACTCTCGCGCAGTTGAGTTGTGAAAGATAGAAGAAGAAAAGAGAAGCCGGTTACCTGTAAGAGTGAGGGACATCGACCAAAAGAGACAGAAGAGGACAGGACAAGCCGGTTAGCAATGAACGTGCGAGAAAGAGAGAGAGAGACATGGGCGAAGAGGAAAAGAGGAGAGGGAAGAAGGGAGGCTGACTCACCAGCTTTCTGCTCGTTGCGCCGCTATTGTGAACCCGTTCTCCGAAAAATTCAAGCGTTCATCGTACATTGGCGTCGAGAGAAAGAGAGAGCCAGTAGTAGTAGTACGTTTGTGTATAAGTTCGTAACGTCGTCGACAGGTGTAAAAAAAGAAAAAATTATGGGAAAGAACGACGTCTGGATTACAAGAAAAAGTAAGAGAGAAGAGATCGATCGAACGATCGATAGATTCAGTCGACAACAAATTTCTTTTATATCTTCCTATTTATTTCAACAAACGCACATCATCCACACGTAAATGGAACATCGATCAATTTACAAAGAACGAAAAAATATTCGAGAACTTATTTCGATGAAATTCCATACCACTTTGACGCGTACAGAATATATTTTTCCCTTATTGTTAAACGTTAATAATTATTCTTGTTATGACAAAAGTCTCGGATAAATGTAACAAAGAAAATTAACGGGACAGATGGTACATATTCGATGTAAGTACCATCGTACATATATGCAAAACATTTTGCTTAGTGCGCAAACAACGAAGAGAACATATCACCAGAACAATAAACGTTTTGAAAAAGAGAGAAGGAAAGAGAGAGAGAGAGAGAGAGAGAGAGAGAGAGAAAGAGAAATATATTTGCGAATGTAGCAATTGTCACGTCTTACTGACTATTCTACTGGAATACGTGCAATCGAGTCAAAGAAGCACGGTATACTACGCGCGTACCACATAATTAATAGATAATCGTCTTGTTTTTTTTCACATAGTTACGATTAGTAATCTGGAAGGACAACGAAGAGGATAGCGTAACATACTGATTAATCGTACGTGAAGATAAGGCAACTATTAGTCGCGTTGTTATAATACTATAATATATATATATATATATGTGTACTTAGTTATACAAGTACGATGCATTCGAAATGTCGATTATATTTGATTTATAGCTAGTTTACAAAAGTCACGTCAAAAATATGTGCATGCATATAAACGTAGAATTATGACGTTTCGATTATGATGTTTCGAGTCAACGAATCAGTCGCGAGACGCGATAATCTATCGATTTCTAATGAATATTACTATGGAATCGAGATTTTCACTTTTCCAATACTTCAAGGACGAGCCTCGCTCGATGTGAGATATCGAATGAGAACGTTCGAATCAATGCAAATCGATGTGAACGTTCTCTTCGAGAACACCTATAGAAAATATCGATTCTAACGCGATCAAAATAAAAAATGCTTCATATGTCCTTTTCGAAATGGACACTTGTAAACAAAGTTGAGTTTTGTTTTTCGTTTTTATTTTGTACTATTTTTTTTGTTAGAGTTGTATGCTTGGATAAGCGTTATTCTCCACGAGAATAACGAATAACGAATATTCGTTAACTCCGCGAGTTGTGGAAGCGAAACAAACCGTAACGTAGACCATCGAGGACGTTACGCAATATGACGCGCTCGGGAACTGGTAAAACGAAGTGAAAAAAATAGCTAGTTCATGTTTAATTTTTTTCTTCTATAATTCAGGATATTCGATCAATCGTACGAATAAAATGAAATTCGATTAATTGTATACGAATATCAAATTAGTAAATTGGCTCAAACACATAGCGTTTTCGAACTACAAGTTGAATCAAAAGTTCTTACGTGATGATCATTCTTTTTCGACGCTTTTCAGACTAATCTTTCTTTTTTAGATTGTTAGAATTACAAGTCTAAAAACTTTTGGTCCATTAATCTGTATTGATACCATTAATAAAAATAAATAATCCAGAAACAAGTATTTTTTTTCGTATAGGTAAAATTCGTAAACGACAAAACAAGATTCTAATTAGCATATTTGTCTATTTATAACAACAACGTACCTATCTTTATTGTGTTGATAAAAAATAGTGTTTTACCAAGTAGAAATTGTAAGCTATTCGAGTTGGAACTTATTTCAACGTTTCGATGACAAGAAGTCGAAATGATTATCGATTTATAGCTCATCCTTTGTTGAGCTTAAATAACCTAGGGTAAGTTTATCGGTTCTCTACTTCTCCCCCCCTCCCATTTGGATTGAATTAGAGATGATACAATTAACATAACGTGAGGCTCACGACTATATGCTACGTTTTGTGTTGGCCAATGATATTAGCATCGTTTGATTGCATTAAAAAACAAAAAAGAAAGAGAGAGAGAGAGAAATTTAAAACCAAATTGACAAATGGACCTCGAAAAGAAATTATGTTTTGTATCAAGGAAAATTACTGAAACAAAAACTTGAATGCTAACTGCAAAAATAACGTCATTTAAATTGGTTCTAATGGCAATCCACTATTACACGTGACCACCTCAATAACGTGGCAAAAATAAATCAAATAAATTACTAAATTTAAATGTTACTCGAATATCTTATCTTATCGTATTTTATTAGTATCGAATGCTGTTCATTTAAATGATATTCAAAAACGGTATATCGGAAGTATTGAAAAAAGAATGTATATCGATATGTACAGCCGTTGATAATAACTAACAAAATCGAATAGCTGCCGTCAATTTACTTTTTTCATTGAAAATAAAAATATATATCGTCTTTTTTCGTGTGCATTTACTTTGTTTCGATACGGGAACAAGAAAAAACTCGCGAAAGGTAAAGTATTCGTTCATTTTCAAAGGCCAATGATGTATTTGAAATAAGAAATTAAATAGACTTTTTTTTAAAGATAAGCAAAAGCGGTACCTACTACCAATATCGACGTACGTGCAATCCCAAGTTTTGTTGAGTCCCAACAAAAATTTCATTCAACGATCCTACACAATAATTATTATTATCTTACTTTTTTTCTCACAGTTCTCGATAAATTATTTTCAATTCTATACCTATATGATATAAGGAATCACTTTGTTTCTATTAGCACAATGAAACATGGAGTATTTCGTAGTATATTCTTTTAATTTTTGTTGGAGGAAGAAAACGATTTTTTTCACGCACGAATCGGCTCACGCATGGATTGGCTCAAATTGACTCTCGAGCCGGCTTGTCGAGGAAACCGTCCGGCGCGAAACTGACGGTTCGAAACCGTCAGCCCGGTAACCGACCTCCGACCATGAAAGAAGGCGCACTCTATGGATTCTCCGAACGACCATTAGAATAGACGGTTGGTAGCGATGACTGTAAAATGAGAAAGTGATGCCCTGTTCTTTTTCCCCGGTTAGCATAACATTTCCTAATATTTCGAATTGTATTAAGCCAAGAAACATTTTCCAAACGTATCTAATCATAAATCTTCCTTTACCTATGGCTAAACGATTGAGGGAAAGCCACGTGGATGCAATAATCCAATCACACTTGTAATCGTGTCTTATGAAAGACAGAGAATCGACTATTCTTATATTTTCTAGTTCACAATGCGTCCTTGTCCGCGTAAATCGTTGTTGGCTCGTTAACCGGTCAAGCAAGGTACATTGCACCGAAGATATAAGTCATAAACTGGTAGTATGGTCAGCCATATTGTGTCACTCCATGTCCCTCACTATCTATAATACTAGACCGGATATTTGCTTCGACTATGATTACCGAAGCGAAACAGTAATAATCATGCTTCTCGATCATCTTGAAATAATGATCGATGATTCTTAATGATCATAGATCTCTCTCTCTCTCTCTCTCTCTCTCTCTCTCTCTCTCTCTTTCTCCCTCTCTCTCTATCATAACGTTCATTGTTAAAAAGAAATACAAATACTTTTCGATGAGTCACGAAAAGAACATCGAAGAGGGTACGAACATTATTCGAGAGCATAAATTAAGAGGCATTTATGATCTATATATGTAATCCAGTATGTGCTCGAGTAGAATCAAGATAAGTGTTGGGGCCGTGCGTCGAACGTTACTTGCGTGTTATTAGGTTGAAATTTAGAAATTATCTAAACACAATTACATCAACTCTGTCGCAACAAACTAATAGACTAATATTTTCTGTTTTTTTTTTTTTTTTTTTTTTTTTTTACCAAAATTATCTTTATATACTTGAACGGCTAGAATTGTTATAATTATAGCAGGGACAAAAATGAAGACTTAACATAACACACCGTTTAATAAGCAGTTACCCGTAATCATTTACATCGTGGTAATAGCTAATATTTGATTTAAAATTCAACAATGAACTCGTTCAGAGTGAATTTTCATTGACGTGGATATTGCATCGATAAAAGTAATCAAAAACACAATATCATTCTCGTTAAATTATGCTTCTGCTTATAAAAATTACCTAAACCGAATTCATTAAAACGATGGTTGATTTACAATTCGCGTCAAGGATTATCATGTTAAATTCAAATATTTCGACAAATATTACTTACGTTTGCTGAAACGTTGGAATGTGAACCAATTACTTGTACTACTTCTTTTGTGTAACACGATAAATCTATCGTGCAAAGATTAGGTATCGCTGCATTTAAAAAAAAATTATTCATTATCCGTTTAATAAATTATTGTTGTGTCTGGCATCATTATATTATAAATATAATTTTATATTATATAAAATTATCGGGTAAAATAATTATGTTTATTTGGTCTGATATTTTACAACGCAAATTAAAATAAAATGACATTGATTTTAGCCATATGTCAAAAATTTGTGAAACGCAAATTTTTAATGATTTGGAGTGATCTTTGAACCATCGATAAGTACTTTTACGAGTTAGATTGTATTCAAAATATTTCACCGAGGCAAAATAATACAAATAACTCCGTCCAAATCAAACGGATCAACATAGATCGGTTGAATACTTGAAAATAAAAATTATTAACCTTATTGAGAATTATTCTTAAATGAAAATAAATTAAATAAATTTTTAATAATTAAAAAATAAAATAATTATCTGCTTATGTAGAAACTACTTATGATTTATAAAATTGATTTTTTATTGTTGCTATAACTCGGTCATTCATTTTGAATAAAAGATAACAAATAAAGTATTAGGACAGCAGTAAATAAGATTATAAGAATACTCTAACTAGTATTTATTTATTTTGATTTAGTATAACAGTTCAAATCGAAGAAATAGAATTGAAACGATCTAATCTTTCGTCTTTCAACCACGAGATATTAGTCTTAGTGTATGTAAACGATAAGCAAGGAGACGTCTCGTTTCTCTCACTATTGCTAAACCACAATGTCGAATGAAACGAAAGAGTCGGTGGGGAGTTGCATGGTGCCTCGATAAATTCGTCGTCTCTCCGTCAGCGAACAAATGAAGGGAACACGTTGGTTCATCAGTTCGCAGTCGACTTCCCGTCGAAATCGTTCAAGCTTTGCGCGCATTGATTGATAAAAGGAACACAACGAATAGCATTGGCTACTTCCTCCAAACCAAAAAAGGTATACTAATTTGGGCTAAAAAATAATTTTATCGAACAACCAATCCTATCAAATTTTGTTCGATCTTAACACAATGATCTTATTTAATCGGTCTAATCAAATTTGTTTCATAAACAAAAAAAATGTTAAAATAAAGCGTTGTATGTCTATATGTGTGTGTGATTAATAGTCCCCGTTCGCAACTTATATACTACTTATTAGCTTTTTTGTGTGAACATATATCGAGTTATAAAAAATGTTAATAGCAAGTTATTACGAACACATGATCAGAAAATACTTACGAAGAACAGCAGACCAACTAAGGTATGACATAAGTATAGTTCGTGATCAAAAGATGAACCGTAAAACGATTCTTCTTCCACCAAGTGCTAGTTAAATAAAAAAAATAATTAGCGATTACTTTAATAACCGTATATCGGCATTATCGCTCGCAATCGAGTCTGTTTCGCGATGGAAGCATCTTGCTTTCGAATCCCTCATTGATTTTTATATTTCTTATTATAATATTTATTAATGCTTGATACGTGATCGAAATTGGATTAAGAAAAGGAAACTGTGTGAGTGTAACAATTGGTTCTAGTGCCATCGATAGACAATTTAAAAGTTAAATCTCGATGGATTAGAAGAATCGAAAGAAAGAAAAAAATAGTGTTATAATAAATAACATCGAATAAAAGCCATCTTGATTTTTAACTCGACAGTTCAATCGATGACGATTACCACAATCAAGTATTAACCCCAATAATTTCTCTCTCTAACGCGTGAACACACGACATCTAACTACTAATATACACATTGTAAACGTTGCTAATACATTCTTTGCATTCATTTCTTGCATGTACGTACCTTAGATTTTTAATTATTCTAATAACTTATCTTATAAATTATATTAATACGGATTGTCGATATTACCATCTGCATAATAAATTTTTACCAGTTTATGTCCGTATTAATGTTCCAATGACAATCTAGTTGTCTCATTTTATAAAAGTCTTTTTATGATATTATTACACGTATTAATATTATACCAATCTATTTGTACGATCAAGATTGTTCGTTGGACTTCATCTCCATTATACTCTGTGTATATATACGTGGGGGAAGGATTCACTTAAACATATCGGTATATATTCACGCATACAGCTACAAAGCAAACGGGTTTCTAAGTGATTTCAGTCTCATAAGAACTGCAGAACATGTCGGATCGACTATATTGTTTCTAAATTTCTTCATTTTTATATGTACTTATTGTGTTCTATCGTCTATAAGCAAGAACGTAAAAACTACAAATATAATTAGAAAATTTTAAACATAATTTAAGTTTCTAATAAAATCTCTTCGCTCGTATTTTCAACTAATTGTGTAATTACAAATTTATTTTAAAACATCATTCGCAGATTAGAAAACACATTTGATAAGCTGACAAATGAAAATAATTTTTTTGCAGGAAAGATCTGACACAAGATGATTCAGAAAATGAACAGTTTTATTCACATTGGCATGTGCGCCATGTACACCTACATTACCATTCATGCTTCCTTCCTACAATCGATTCCATTTCTGGAAGAATTATTTTCCAAATTTGACCCTGGAATATTGAAGTTTTTGACGATGTGGAACGTGGTAAGTGGAAAACTTTCTTTTCAATTTATCTGGCATTTTTTTTTATTACACACTGTGACACTTCGCATTATTAAAAAATTTGATACGAGATAGAAAATTTTAATTAATCTGACGACCATTCATTAACACTTTGCCGGCCACGCATTTATCGAAGCGCCGTTACGCTGCCGCCGGCGTGATTCACGCAGGTTCTACTGCTCATCAATAAGTCACACGTACGTGATAGCGGCCGATAACCATTGGAGAGCAAAAGTCATGCCAGCGTGACAGCGGCCGGAAAAGTGTTAAAAACTGATTCTTCTTCGTTTTTTATATAATCAATGTCATATATATAAGACGGCGTTTATTAAAACACACATGTTATACAATACATTTCATCGAAGTCGATATTATTGATTTTATTTCAGAGGATATTGATAAATAAATAATTATGTACTTATCATACTTATCAATTTCATATACCAATGAGCTCGATCTTGTCAAAGTATTATCGAATATGTGTAAAAAGAAAAGTATGAGGTCATTCGTAAAATTTAAAAAAAAAAAAATAAGAAGGGAAAAGAACAAAACAGTTGTTTTCGATTGTGGGGATGCAAAAACAGCGATAAATAACATTATCTTGACTCCATTTATTAGGAATGGAGAGTCTGAAATGCGCCAAACGCATTGCGGTAAACGGTTATATAGCAAATACCGTTCGATTTCTCGCGTCTCACGCCGAGGAAAAATCGTGGTACGGCGCATAACTTGTGCGACGAAATGTTAAAAGGGAGAAAGAAAAAAGTTATTTTATTCGTGAGTTTACGCAAAATATACATTGCACGTGTACGCACGCACGCACACACATTTTGAACTCTTGAAATAAAAAATTATCACGTTTGTGTTATCGTAACGACATATGAAAAATATGATTACAAAGCAATTCTATGTTTTTTAATTCATTTTCTTTTATCATTACATTAATGTCAACATACACAGATACATTACTAAGTTGTGTAATGTAGACGTTTACTTGTATATTCCCTAGAAAACTACGACACGGGTATGATGATGTCGAGCATGCGCGTTTTTGGTCTGCGCAGAAAATCAGCCGCATACCTCCTCTCCTACCGCACAACCTTCGCCTTCCCCTCTTTCCTCCTGCATAATTACTTCAGACGACATAACGTTGTTCACGTTGTATTTGTCTTTCTTTCTCTCTACGCCGTATATATATGTACATACATATACGCTTGCTTCAAAAATCGCTAGAATCTTTTTGACGATTTAATGCCAGTGGTTCCAATTTTTACAGATATGCGAAAGTCATGTATCTGCTTGACAGTAAACACAACATGTTCGACAGAGACAAATACACATACAGACTGAGAGAGAGAGAGAGAGAGAGAGAGAGAGAGAAGGTATCTCAATTCCCCCTCCAAAGAGGAAGTAGTATAAAAGGGAATGGTGGTGGAACATAGTACGTGAAACGATAGTCGCCATGTGCTCGATTACAAAAGCCTCATGTATGATATTATGTCTAGTCTCTACTCGTTAATAGAATTCGATAAAGTCAACCTCGACCCATTACATAACGTACGAAAGGAAACAAGAGTGCTTTGAAATTTTGACAGCTGAACTGTAACATTTCGCTTTACCACTTCTTTTCTTTTCTTTTTTTCGTTTTTGTTTTTTCTTTCGTTCTTCCAACCGTAACCATTAAAATTTCTCTCCTCTCTTTCTCTCTCTGTCTCTGCTCTGTCTTTCTCTCTCTCTCCCTCCCTCCCTCCCTCCCTCCCTCCCTCCCTCCCTCCCTCCCTCCCTCCCTCCCTCCCTCCCTCCCTCCCTCCCTTCATTTCCACCTCTCTCTCTCTCTCTCTCTCTCTCTCTCTCTCTCTCTCTCTATCTTTCTCCAAAAGCCACTCGCATGCTCCAAAGTGAACAAGCATCCAACGAACGATGCCGCGCACGCCTTTCTTTCCTCTGTTCTCTCCCTCTCTCTCTCTCTCTCTTTCTCTCCCCGCCTCTCTTTCTCTCATCCGTCAGTAAGTTACAGGCCGCCGAGACGGACGGAGCAAGAACATCGCGTATCATCAAGTCTTAACGATATCTATTAAAGTTTTCCACTTAGAAAATTTTCGAAAAGAGTCTCTCATATATATGTATGTATGTATACGTAATAAAAAAGAGCCAATAATATTTGCCAATAATAGTGTAAAAATCGCGCGAGAAAAGTGAAAAATCGTGAGATACAGTGTTCATTTCTTGCATGTAAAGGGAGAGAAAATAAAACAAGTAAGGGAGCACGATCATGCGAATAAAAATAGTAAAAAGAAAAGAAAAAAACAAAAGAAGGCGAATGTGCTGAGAAACAGACAGACACGTGTAAAGAACATGCTGCTTATATGCAGCCATATCGATGGACGATGATAAAAGCACTTTGACCCTTTCTTTCGGGTCATCTTCGTGAATGCGGAAGAAACACATCTCATGACTTATAATTTCTCTCTCTCTTTCTCTCTCTCTATCTATCTATCTGTCTCTTTCTTTTTCCCTCTTTTGTTTATCTCCTCTCTTTTTTTTATTTATTCAAAGAGATGACCAAAAGTCAAAAGGTTTTTTATCTTTCGATTTATGTCTTTCGAATTTATCGTTGAATTAAAAAGAGAATAAATGTACGATTGAGTTTGATGAGAGTGAATGCTATTTTGCCAGTATTTATCGTTTATTGAAAATGAGGAAAAATGAACGAATGATTTAGTCTGATATTTTATATGGATAAATGCCACTTTACAAGGAGATTACACGACAAAATATTTAAATGTGAATTCAAAAATGTGAATTGCATTTATAAAAATGTTCAAGTTCTTTTATTATACAAAATATACAAGTTATTCATCGCATATATAATCATTTTCAACACGTAATCATTAATAGTTTTAATAATATGAAATTAAACGCAAATGAAAGATATGAAGAAAAAAATGTCAAGATAAATACGAGCAATATCATAAAAAATATCATAGCATCCGATGAAGAATAGGATACGATCGTGCAACCAATACGTGCGCGCATTCTATATTAAGCATAGAACAGTTTAGATGTTAAGTATATTTTTTCTAAAGCTCATGCATGTACTGTTCGAGATATTTCAGCCCATTCAAACTCGTACAAAGATAAAAAAAAATGAAGACAACGATTAGAACTCTTTTATCTAATTATCTCGTAACATGAAATAATTGATTGATATAATAAGAGAACAAGAGACGCTAGAAAACAAAATTTAGTAGACACGAATTAAAAAAAAAGAAGTGAAGGAGACAAGAGAGGAACCCCTCGGGTACATCAGCAACGAGGCCTAGTTTCTATCTT
The DNA here is from genome assembly GCA_911387685.1 of Dolichovespula media. Classification (NCBI taxonomy): domain Eukaryota; kingdom Metazoa; phylum Arthropoda; class Insecta; order Hymenoptera; family Vespidae; genus Dolichovespula; species Dolichovespula media. Next base: position 158,252 of record OU426874.1, on the reverse strand, counting down.
TCGCTATCTCCGCTATCGATCCAAACACGATCGTGTCTCGGTTGGTTGACAGTGAGAGAATACAAGAATGAAAGAGAGAGAGAGAGAGAGAGAGAGAGAATGTATGCATGCATGTATGTATGTATATATTTCATAGACGAAAATGTGCTCGTAAATATGAGTAGCATCATTTCGCCTAGCAAAATTAACGTCTAATTTGTTTCGCGATAAAGTAGGTCATTGAAAATAAAACGTAAAATGTAGAACTAAACGAAAAAGACTAAAAAAAAGAAACGAAGGAATTGCGTATGTATTATTCCAGAGGACTCCAGAGGATTGAAGAAAAAAAATAGCCTACAAGATGCGAGAATCCATACTCATAGGATTTCATGCGATTGCCTGTTTGCAATTCGCATATTCTGTTTATTACGATTACACGTACACCGTGGTGCCACAGAATATCATGAAGGTCCACAGCGCTTTTGGTGGAAGATTTAAATTTCTTACGTTTTGGGACGCGGTTAGTATAGTTCTAAAGGATCCCTTCTTCTTCGTTTATTTATTTTTCTATCTTTATAATATTATCTAAAAAAACTCCGACGGTTTTTCGAAATCATTTGTTATTACATATCCATCCTGCTCTTTCTAATTCAAAAAGTATAACTCATTTGTAACTTAGACGTTTTCCTAATCGCAAAGCTAAGCCAAAGCAGAGCGAGAAAAAAATAATATTTACATGGTATACCGCTTAATACGGTTGTAACTATTGCACCATGTTCTTATTAACAACAGTGTAGCTAACTTCTTATATAATTGGTGAAAACGAAACTACCGACGAGAATATATAATGATCTATCCGTGATGAAAAAATAAGGAGATGTATTACCCTATCGACTTAAGTCGACACCACGAGTGTGATATAATCCGACTCGATTTGCTTTAAAACTAGAAAGAGGAGAAGCACGCGTCGCGTAAAACCGCCGTAGTGAGACTATATAGTACGCCGATTATAGTAAATAACAAAGTCTACTTTTCATTCGCTACGTACGATCTGTAGTACTCATTTATCGATCGTTATACTCTTTCTCCTTTTCTATCGATTTGCTTCCGGGTTTCGACTACTCGGTTTTATTACCTCGAACGGGTTCCTTGGTTAGTCGAAATAATCTCTTTGTTAATTGGATTATCTAAGTTACCTCGTTTTTTTTCGAGAAATCGCAATTCGCTATTTTATCAAACATGCTTCTTCCTTGTACGCCATTAAATTTTCTAACCACGTGTTAAATGGCTTTTACTGAATAGCAACAACGTTTCATTTCGATGATCATTAATTGATGGAAATTTCGTTAAAGCTTGTTCAAATTCTATTTATGGACTCACGTTCATATACTCTCACTAGCGAACTAATAGTCTCTTTATTACGACATGCCTTGACTTTTTAGTATCGATCATTTGAATTTGATTACCACGTAGGAAAGGACTATTTTATACCAATAAAATATTACAAATAAGAAATTATTTGTTTCAGATATTACAAGCTGTATTCTTTTTTATATGTATCGTAAATGATTGGTACGGTACCAATGCAGTTAGCCCGAAGAAGCCGCCATTTATACGGAAGTTGAAGGATTACGTGTACGCGACTCTTAGTTTCCCCATGGCCATGGTACGAAAACACGAAATTTCTAATTTCGTTATAAAATTATCGTATTAATCGTACTCGTTACAGTTCGTTGGGATAACATTCTGGTCGATAATGTGCGTCGATCGTGAATTGGTATTACCAAAGGTATTGGACCCATATTTTCCATGGTGGTTGAATCATTTGATGCATACGATGATTATGGTGTCGGCTGTTATTGAGATGCTACTAGCACCACGAAAGTATCCTAAACGATCGCGTGGTCTTGCTGGCCTCTTAGCATTTACACTTACTTATTTAATCTGGTAAGTTCATTCGCTAATTATCTGGGATATTTTTTGTGAATCTATATATAATGAAATAATTATTCCTTACGCACAGGATGCACGTAATCTATTTCATGAGCGGCATTTGGGTATACCCAGTGATGGAAGTACTGACGCCACCTCTACGAGTAGTATTCTTTGTCGTCTTATTGGCATTCGTGCTGATACTTTATTTTGCTGGAGAAATGCTGAACAACCTCGTTTGGGGTAACGAACAAACTAAACAACACAAATCTCATTCCAAGTAGTCCCGTCAACTTGTCACTGGCAAGTGACTTCGAATCATGTTCTGCCTCCCATCGGTGGTGGTGAATAAATTCTCTTTTACCGTTCACTCGTTGAAACATGCACGTTCTTTTCTTTATAAAAAAAAAAAAAAAAAAAAAAAATGCAAAACAAAACAAAAACAAAGTAAATAGAGCCAAGCAGACGAAAGCCTCCCAGTCCCCGCAACCTCCAAAATAATGCATGCACATGGGCAGATTTTACAGTAATGCTGAATCGATAATCCAGCCTTCTTTTTTGTTGTTGCGTTAATTTTGCTCAAAAGGCTGATTGACGCTCGTAGCATGTTAGGTGAGTTTTTCTCACCATAGCTTTAGAATAAAAGTGTTTTTCTTTTGTTTATCCTAAGGGAAAACTAATTTCACACGTTAAATAAGAGTGCCTGGATCACAGTGACCGATTGTAAATAAAATTCGGAAAATGTGCTCTTATTGAACTCGTCATAATCATTATTTTTGTACTTTTTATAACGGGAGAATAATATAACAATAAAAGCAATCGAATTAATATGGTGTGCACGTAGGTAAATACACTAAAGTTATATACCAACCAAGATATATATATATCTATATATTATACAATCTTTAATTCATTATAAATCTTGTATATAAATCTTGTTCTCTAGCAAAAAATAAAGTTAAGATATACATATACATATTTATACATATATATATACATATATTTGTATCGGGTATAGGTAAAAAATACCTAGCAGAGAATAACAGCCCAGATTTGAAAGCATAATATCCAGTGAACCTGAACAAGAGGAACCTGGTCTCGCATAGACGAACAAATGATACACAAAAAAAAAGGGAAAGAAAATGAGAAAACCATTGTCAGTGGGTTTCAGAGAGTCCGACTCTATATTGCCAAGGATGAATTCAAAATGATTTCATTGACAGACCCAATTCATTTACACTTTATATTCTATACTAATTTGATTTAAAACAATTTTTTTAATGGTTATGTGTGAGTCTTCGTTTATATTGTTTATACCTACTGAAATATATTTTATACATAAACTTGTTATGTATAAACATCCTCGTACAAGTAAATTTTCTTTCAATGTTCATATAGAATAATACGTAAGTATATTGAAATAATTTGATCTTCTATGAAAAGAAAGTTACTTTATATTTTTTAACACATGATACACTTGCCAATCTGATATTATAAATGCGTTAAATTATGCGTCTGCAAAAATTTATGACTATTTTAATAATAATAAAACATATAAAAATATAGATATATATAAATATCATTTTGTATCCAGATCATGTCATAAATCATTTGCATTAATTAAAAAAGTTTCGACATACTATTTAAGAGAATAGTATATCCTTTAAAAATATATAATATACATCATTTTAATACTTTAGTTGCCACACTATTGTTAGGTCGAACATATTAATGATTATTGTTTTTCAGATATTAATGTTTTCTTTTTTCTAATGATATACAATATTTATTTGTATTAATGTTCAGTCTTACCTCGTAGTATTTTAATATTTTTAATTTAATTACGGTGACATTTGCGTTCCTTTAGAACTACAATGTCTGCTATTAATGATCTCGTCGATACTTTGTTTCAGTTCCTCCATTTCCAAAATATCGAGAGGCAAGGAAGTTTGCGTTGCTATTTCTCTTGCATTGGTCTGGCCATCCGATTGCATTAACCGCGTTAATTCGGGACAGCAAGATGTTAAGCTAGATGCTAGATCACCCATACCGGCCTTTTTGTATGCGTCTTTTTTCTCTGTTTCACATTTCAATTTCGTTTCAGTAGATTCTTGAAGCAAATGTTTTAGAATGGTCTCGTCTTGTAACAAATATTTGCTTTTACGACCTTCCCTACTTCTAATATCATTTTCGTGACAATAACTTTTGGCACTTTTGTTACTCATCTTACTTTTACTATTTTCTAATGGTTCTTCCGGTTCTAATACCTTCGTTTCTTCGTCGGGCTGACTGTCATCGCTATCGGTGTCTTGATCCTCTTTCTCGACATTGCCTACTTCTATATCAATATCTTTGTCTCTCATATCTTGATGTCTTTTTTCTTCGCTACTTAAATTTTCATCGCTGCCGCTTTGATCTGGAAATAAAAATGGTAGAAGCATACCCGGCCCCTTTCCTTCGAGCATTTTAGAGTTTAAAACCCGCTCATCTAATCCCGCACTAGCTGATCGTCTTTTCATATTAGGCACTTGAATAGGTGGTATTTTGGATGTACCACCGATGGTCAATGCTGAAAGTATTTGTGCACCCAGCTGACTCTCTTGGGACGTAGTACTACCTCGTCGAAAAAGTGGACCAACTTTTCCAGATCTTGATTTCGCAAAATCTCTTCTACGCTTTCCACGACGTCCACGGGCACTTCCTGCCACTTTTCTCGTTGTTTTCAGTTCAGCAATCTGTACGGAGATCTGAGAATCTAATGAATTTCTTCTAGATTCCACGGAGACCCGTCTCACGCTGAAACTTATTTCAGAATCAACAGAATTTCTTCTGTTGCTAGATACCGAACCCGTTGTTCCACCTACAAGTGCACCTCTCCTTGTTACTAGTTTTGGTAAAGCAGCAGCCCAAGTTGAACTAAAGTCTTGCGAAGCTACCGAATTGAGATCAAAATTTAGTCCTACAGGATCTTCGTGAGTATTATGAAAACTAATTGATAAACGACCAGCATTGTTGAAAGTCTTGCGTTTTGCAAAAGCTTGTGCTATAACTTTATGTTTCTTCAATCTTATCGGTTCTTCTGATTCACAATTAAAAGTCCTAAAAAAAAAAAAATAAGCAAACATTTGTATCATGTGATCGTATTAACATTGACAAAAATTATATAATAATATACCGTCGGAGAAATCTAGTCCATGTATCCACTGTGGATCCAGTCCAAACCCACGATGACATAAGTATACCAGCAAAAAATGGTGATAGTAAATGCAACTGCAACTTGGCAGCACTCGGTCTTGCTTCCATTTTACATTCAGATATTTCTGCATACTTCGTTGTTATCGAACATCTTGAATAATCGATAAAAAATTTATTCAAAAATACAAAAGAAAAAAAATGTTAATAATCTGCTTAAAACATCCTTTGTAGAAATTATTTTCTTACATCATATAATCACGAAAACTTTCTCGCCACTGCCAAGAATGCTGAAATTCATGAATGTGACAATAGCAGGTCACTACAACTGCTGCAAATGTAAAAATGGAAAATAGGCCCATTCTAACAATGGTTTCTCTTATTTTAGAACTTGCTCTTTCTGATATAATTTCCTGACTACTGATTTTTAAGCGAATAAGTGTGATCAATCCTACAATTAATGAAACAATGAGTATTTATATTTTTATAAAATATTTCAATAGTTTCTTATCATTACTATAATTAATACTTACACATGACAACATTAGAAGCATGGATAATAAAAATACATTGTTTTTTGTAGGATAGAATATAATGAAAGCATATATATATATATATATATATATATATATATATATATATATATATATATAATAAATCTTACCTCTTGATAAAAAGTATCCTCCAACCAGTAAAACAATTAACACAGGTCCAAGCAAAAACCAAGCTCTCACTGCATGATTCGTATAACCCACAAAACAGATACCCGTAACACTATTACCATCTATTTCTCCCAACGCCATAATCGTTACCGTCAAAACAAGCGGTAAGCACCAAGCGATCAGATGGAAATAAGCGCCTTTTTTATCGATTCTATCTTGAATTTTACCAAGAGCTTGAAAACTCATATGCCAAGCATACGTTAAAATTACAAACCACACCATTGCAGCCATCAATGAATAATAAACAAGTACAAAAACAACGACACAAGATAAGTTTTCTCCACTGAAAATCACAATATACATAAATCATAATATATATATAAGCTTTATCACATAAATTTGCCCTTTATACAAAACCAACATGAAAAATATACCTTGGTTCGCTCATTCTCAATGTTCCATCTTTACGGCATACAATCACATCTCTACTTCCAGGAGTAAATTGTACTAGCCATCCTATACACGATACCATAAAACAACAATTTATATAAAATATGACTAATGCGGGATATTTATTTGCACTTCTCCAGTCTATTAAAAATGTAACCTGAAATATATACAAATAGTATGTTAAACTTTCTGAAAGGTATATTATTATTATTATTCTTTCAGTACGTCATACTTACCACAGTAAAAAAATTAAACATACAACAAATACCAGCAGCCCAAGCAATGAAAGAATGAATTTGTTTTTGCTCATCCAATGTAAAAAATGGATCATTGCACTGTGTACCACATCCGTCTACACCCTCAAAAATTGCAAGTGCATTATCAGTAGAGATCAGTGGTTTTAAACATTTACCCGATGTATTGAATTTCAGCTCTCTTATATCATTTTTACATAATCTCGGAAAAAGTTTTGTATTCTCACATTTAACAAAACTTGGCCAAATAGTATGATTAAATACTATTCTACAAGGTCCTGATACCATCTTACACATTTCTTGAGATGGCAAATCAACCGTATTATTTATGCATTTTGGCATAAAAATTGAGCATAAAAATGGTTGTACAACTGCCCAACATTTGGGTATATGTCTTAATGCTTGTAGTAAATATAACTTTTCCTTAAAATAAAATAAGATAAAATTGTATATTTTAAATGTTACATAAAAGAGAAGCATACAATTATAGAAACTCTGTTACTTAAAAACTCTAAAATTCTAAAACTAAAATTCTTAAATTTAAATAATTACACATACCTCAATTATTTTCTGTGTTGTATATTCAGATACAAGATCTAATGTGGTAGATGCATAAGGTAATCTGGTACCCATACAAGTGTTTTTCTGTAAAGGTATACATTTTGCAGGTCTATGGCAGTTCTCAGAATCAGTAGGTAGTTCTCCCAAAGGATACCTGTTCAGCAGATAATTGGAATCCTTGATTCTGTGTCTGTGGCTCAAATCTAAATCCTTCCATGTTTTATTTTCACTATTAGTATTACCAGTAAAAGTATGTTCCAATTCTGACTTGACACCATGAAGTATAAACAAGCAGCATATTAACAAGAACATAATCTGAAATAATAACACCAAAGAGCTATAAAGATGAAATATTGAAGGGGACAAATTAAATTATAAAATTAACAAAAAAAAAGAGAGAGGAAGATGGAACAAAGCGCGCGTATTTTATTTAAAAAGTAGTCAGAGTCACGTGGTTAAATGTAAACAATAAAAAGATTTTTCATTGAGACGGTATAAATAATAAAAAAAATTATACTTCACGCATAGAGATAGAAATATTATCTTCAGCTAATCTCGATTAGCCACGGAGAAAGGCCTCCCTTTTGTACTGGCAAAGTGTCTCGCATCTTCTGGCGGCAGAGCGATAGTCGCGTCCAGTGTACGAACGGCTTGGACCACACACGAGACAAGCTTGCTCTCAGAACCACTTGGACCACCCACGACGGCCGCCGTTCGCACATACCACACTTCGCATTGTTTCGCATTTACCAAGTTTGAATGTACCAGACTGCTAGACAGTTTCATACATAATTCACTGGTAGCGCTACATGTTTCTTTCTTTATTTTTTTTTATTTATTTTTTGTCTTTTTTATTCCTTTGAGAAATAAATAATATTTTAGTTTTTACATAAGAGAAATTTTTTCGAAAGTTATATGATATAATAAAATCATTATAATCCTGTAGCGTTGAATATTATTAAGGCGTCACTATATGTAATACCACATTATGGCGGTAAAAGTTTAAAAATTCGAACCTATTGTTTGGTTAAGTGTAAATTGCTATTCTTTTGTTGCTCATTAAATATTATTTCATGCAAAATCATACTGCATACTTTCTCTATCTGCACATAACATTTATTTATTTTATTTATGACATATATATATATATATATATACTTATTTAAAATCTATGCGTATATTTCCTATGTTTATTTCGTTATGTTATATATTTTCAGGCTTATTGTCAGTTTGATTGTTGATTCGTCAGTGTCGACATCTACATTTAATCAGAAATTCATGCGCAATAGTGTATGCAAGTGGTGCAGGTGTCAAAGAGAATATAAACGAAATCAAATAGTGTTATCTCTTGGACAAAGCTTTTGATTTCTATGTAAGTCAACAGAATCCAAATAATTAATCGACGAAGTTGGACCCAATGTTGTGAATAGTTTAATAATGCAGTATTTTATCGGTTATTATTAAATTTCCTTCCTCTGGCTTACCAGGAAGTATGATAATTACCCCCATAGTTGATTAGCTCCTGGTCGTGATAATAACATGCTACTAATATATGATAAGCCTTCACCATGTACAGCTGTGAATTATTTTAATAATTCACATAAATAACGACACAGGGACGAATCGTCGACAGTTTGTAAATGCAGTTTATGTGTAAATGATATGTATGATATATAAAAACATCTAAGAGAGAATTTTATTTTACAGTGAAATATTTATCATTCTGCAGAAAAGTATAATAAGGTAAATAACAAAAATATATTGATTTTCGTTATAGTCAAAATTAATTAAGATCCAAAGTCGATAAACAATTTTGATTAAATCTTTCTTTTCATTAATTACAGCTAAAAATGTTTAGTATTTATTATCTTGGACTATATTTATTCTTATTTGGAACTTGCATTGGAGATTTTTCTGATTGGGATAGAAAATGGCAAATAATATGTCCTAGCTTATATCCTCGTGTATTTACAAAATATTTGCCTCGTGGAAATCTATCTCAAAGTTTTTTCACTCCATGGTCTCATGTAACAAATATGAAACATTGTGTTGCTACTTGCTGTAATGAATTACGATGTAATGTAGCTCTGATGCATAATAGCACATGCTATCATGTGGAATGTGGTAATTCTAAAATGTGCATGCCATTATACAGACCTGAGTTACCAAATGAGAATGCACCTAGTATGGTTTTAGTCAAACCAATAAAAGATAATGAAATATGGAGCGATTTACTGAATCAAGTAAACGATGAAACTGGGTAAATATTTTAGATAATTCTTCTGTAAGAAATTCTTTTTCAAACTACTAAAATATTTGTAAATTGCATATAGACCTTTATTAATGGACAACATTGACGATAGCCATGTTGTATTTGAAACATATAGTGTTAGTTGTATAGATCCAGCAGAGTGTTCATCTAATGAAGTATGTATTAGACATGAGGAAAAAGATGACGTTGGTATTTGTCAGTGCAGTTTTGGATTCAAAAGAAATATCGCAGGTATATATAGAATTTAATTTTTTTGTATATAAATACATATTTGATTAATTTTAAGAATTATTCTACACCTACAATGTATTTTGCATTGCAGGTACTTGTGTGGTGGTAGATGACATAGAAACTGCAGAACTTGGTGTTACTCCTCAAATAAATGGTCAAATTTTGAAAGGTACAACTACATCTGTTAAGCCTACCTTAAAACAGTTGTTAGTATCTGCAGTTTCTAAAGAAGTGCGCTTGCCAGAGAATGAAGTAACGTTATCAGCATACACGATACCTGCCGAACAAGGTAATGAACATTATAATTACGCTTGGAGTTTACTTAGTCAACCAGAAGGCCATACAGGAATAATGACTGATCAAAATCGTATAACTGTTAAGTTGAGTAATTTATCAGAAGGCTTATATAGATTTAAAGTAGCTGTAAGTAATCCAAATGCTTATGGAGAAGCCTATGCAAATGTCAGTGTTTTACCACGTAAGTTATTCTATTATTTATATATTTTTGTAAACAACAAAATTTCTTATATTGAAATATTTCTCATTTAAAATTTTGAAAAATTAGCTAAAAGAATAAATCAAGCACCAATTGCTATAATTTCACCTGCCTCACAAGTTGTAAAATTGCCCAATACGGGAGCTGTATTAGATGGATCAACGAGTAAAGATGATGATCACATAATTTCTTATCATTGGGAACTGCAACAAGGTCCTATTGGATATCAGCCTAATTTAGTTGATACTCCCACCTTGCAACTGGATAATCTTATTGCTGGAAATTATACCTTTAAGCTAACAGTCGAAGACTCTGATCATATCACGAATTCTACAAAAGCTAATATAACAGTTTTAAAAGTAATCGATTATCCGCCAAGTGCGAATGCAGGACAAGATGTTATAATTTATTTACCTCAAAATACATTGATACTTAATGGAAACTTAAGTACAGATGATAGAGGAATAGCAAGCTGGGAATGGACAAAAAGTCCTTCCGATCAAAACAAAGCTGTAGACATGCAATTTACAAGAACCCCTTATTTACATCTATCAAACTTGGTAGAAGGAATGTATACTTTCGTTCTTAAAGTAACAGATTATTCTGGCCAGTCTTCTTCGGCCGAAATTCATGTTTTCGTAAAGCCTCCAACAAATAAACCACCAAAAGGTTAGTTAGCATTATGATATTAGACTATTTCATTTAATAATAATTTTTACAATTATTACCTTGTAGCTAATGCTGGAGAGGATATAACTATTGCATTGCCAGAGACACGAACAGTATTAGATGGTAGAAAGAGCAAAGATGATATAAAAATAGTTTCATATCATTGGAAACAAATGAGGTATAATTATTATATTATATATTAAATATATTCTGTATTCTATATGTTTTTGCTAATGTTTCCTATAACTATATTGCTCGTACAGTGGTCCCAACATAGTTGATTTTTCTGCAGTAAATGAATCTATTACAAATGTAACAAAATTAACTAAGGGAGATTATTTATTCAAGCTAACAGTGATTGATGACAATGGAAATAAAGATTCCGACACAGTCAGTGTCAAAGTGACACAGAGTATGTATTCTATTTCCATATTAGACATAAATTGTATTCTAGATTCTATGATTAATTTATATTAAAATAATATTCATCTAAAATGGTTTGTTTTTTCAAAGATAAAAATGCAGCACCTAAAGCAAATGCTGGTGGTGATCAAATTATAATAGCTCCTATTGTTGCCTTGATCCTTAATGGTTCCCAATCTTCTGACGATTTATGTATCGGACAATGGTTATGGACGAGAGAACCGTCTAGTCTTGCAGTAGGCACTATAATCGAAGGAACAGATAAATCACCAGTATTAATGGTAATAATTTATATTTTTATGATAGAATAACATTGTAAACTAATATTGTACATAAATGATAATTCTTTGATCTATGATAGTTAACTGATATAGTGCCTGGCCGATATCTTTTTAAACTTAAAGTAACAGACGAACAAGGATTGAGCAGTGAAGATACTGTATCAGTAATTGTAAAATCAGGTAAGTAACTGAATTAAAACAGCATTAAGGAAAAATATATAAGCCTACTAATTAGCATATTAATGAATTTACAGACCCTCAATTGCTGCATTTGGTAGAATTGACATTAAATATAGGTGCTAATGTATTAACAGAATCTCAAAAAAATTCTCTGGTTGTAAAATTGCAAATGCTATTACGAGATGAAGCGTCCATTATCGTACGAAACTTAAGAGCTGAACCACGTACAGGGAAAGCTGTGTTAATATTTTATGTAGAAAAAAGAGGTGGCAAAGAAATGATGTCTGGTCCAGATGTGGTTAAAAGATTGAAACAAAAACTTGAACAAGATTCTGGTTTACTACAACTATCAGTAGCAAATATAGATACTGCATTATGTCAAAATAATTGTTCAGGTAACAGAAATATTTTTCATATTAGTATGGATATAATATAGCTATGATAATGTTAGTATAATCAGGAAGATAATATAAATATTTTTTGGATAAGGTCATGGAGTGTGTGATCAGGAAACACGACAGTGTATGTGTGAAGCATTTTGGATGCAGAATTTAATACAAAAATATTTTGGTAATGGAGAATCAAATTGTGGTATGTTATTATTGTCTTTTATAAATTGATACAATTTAATTCATCAGTTATAAATATTTGAAATATAAATAATATTACGATTGTATCTTTCAGACTGGAGTATTTTGTATGTGTTAATAGCACTATTATCCTTGGTTGTTTGTTGGGTTGGATTTATTTGGGGACTTATCTGCTTATGTCAGAGAATATGTACTAGTAAGAGAAGAATATTGCGTCCAAAGAAAAAGCCAGCTCGTTATTCTCTTCTTCAACCAGAACCTGAAGATGATGGTAGTGTTTGCGTTTTAGTATTAACTTTATATGTTGATAAAATGTTCAATCATTGTAATAAATTAAAATTTATTTGGCAGTTCCTTCACACACTAAAATGGTATTATCAGATTCAGATGCTGATTCTTACGACGTCTTATTTGAACATTGTAAGGCAAAAAATAATAGTCACATGAGAAATGGTAAAGCTCGTAATGGTTTGTGAAAATAAAAACAAAAATGAAAACTCAAGGTAATTAATTAAAATTTAAATGACTCTTTTATAAGTTAATATTTACATGTGTACAATAATGTATCCTGGTATTGTATATTCTTATGTTCCAGTGTTATATTCACAAAATCATGCTGAAATAATAAACGCACATGTGTGTAAATTTGGCCAAACATAAAGTACTAGTCAGTTATGGGGCTGTAATCTACACTAAGTACCTTACAATAGTAAGAACATAACGATCTTTAAAACCAAAACTTGTAAAAAGGACCGAACAAAGTAGATAATGTTTGAATATAAAAGTATAATGATATCTGTTCGTTGCACTTCTATTATTTATTTCATTATATATTAATGCAGTATTTATATATTCGTTATACTTAAAAAAAAAGAACTTTCTATTATGTATTCCTTGATAAATATTACCAATTATTTACAAATGTACTTAATGTTACAGAATGATCAAAACACTTTGACAGTTTCTATAAATTCCACAATAACGGCCTTGACAAAATATAGTTAAATTAATATTTATATATATAGTATTTACTTCTAATCTGTAAACCATTTGTATGTACTATGTATTCTTCGATATTTACATTATCGATCTTATTTTTACACGTATATGAATATTGAATAAAATTTATTATTCACAGTGCGTGGCAAAAAAATTTTATTGATGCCAATTTTATGTCAGGTAAACGAGTCGAGTTAGATTAGCAGTAATTTATTTCTTTTTTTGTAGTATTATTATTTTTGTAGTGTGTACACATAAATAATTAATTTTTAATATATGATTATTATGTGATAAAAAATATAAAATTGTTTCCTATATATTTATTTTATAGAATATAAATATCCACACAGCAGCCGCTGTTTTCTATCGCTCGCGAAATATCGCGGTCTACTTAAATGTTATTTTTAACCAGATACGTTCTGCTGAAGTTGGGAAGTAGTCTGTACGACATTCCTACTACCGTAAAGTAACGTATCAGATTTACCATGAGCTCATTATTAAATAGCAATGTCATAAAAAATTAATAAATTCTATTGATCGAATAGTTACTTAAATCAATGGAATTTGTGAATTGTTCAGTTAAAAATCAATTTGAAAAGAGTTGCTTCGGCTATGGAAAAACAATTGAAAACGAAAGCGAAAATAATAAACATAATAATAATAATAATGGGAACGTCATTTCTTTTACTAAGAAGAAAAAAAATAAAAATAATCAATCTATTGTTACAATTGAACCGAAATACGTAAACGTTAATACAAGGTAATAATATAAATTTAAATTGTATATTATTAATCTGTCTTATTTACTATGGCTATAAATAAATAATAATATGAACATTCTTCATGTTATAAAATTAACAATGACTATATTTCAAGAAATGGATTAAGTTGGAGTATGGAACAAAGAATAAATTTGCTATCCTATACATTATCGGATAACGGGAACTTAAGTGATGAATATAAAGAAGATAAAATGAAAATTATTTGGGATATTTATGAAAATAAAGATTTCTTATGTTCAAGATGTGGTAAAAAGATGCAAGAACCTAGACTTCTTCCTTGCTTACATGCCATGTGTTCTCCTTGCGTCTTTGACTTAATTGGAAAAAGTAAGATGAATTCACTTCTCTTAATCTTATTATATATAATCTACCAAGGCAAATGATAATTTGCATAATCTGTAGGAATTATACTTTATAATTTATTTTACAGTTAATAATATTGATACAAATAAGATACAAAACAATGATAACATTAATTCAGTGTGTAACATTTATGAAAGATGTCCTTTATGTCATTTTTGTTTATCAAATACATGTTTTATAATTCCACCTCCACATTATCCACTACAACATAGGCTTGTTATGGATGCTATGCGCCGTAAATTGGCTCATAGGATACTTTGCGATACTTGTTCAGATGAAGTAATAGTAAGTATACTTACTACTGATAATGATGTATATAGATATTTAATATGTAAAACTAATTCTTTTTTTATAATAATTAAAGGCAATTGTACAATGTTGCATATGTTTGCGCAACTTTTGTTCTGATTGTGGTAATGAGCATGAAGAAAAAGCAAATGTGGAAGTGAAACAAGGCAGACATATAGTAAAACCTCTCTGGAAAGCAACCAGAATACGTCGTACTATACTTTGTCAAATACATCCCTCAAATGCATTGCGATACTATTGCAATGCATGTCAACAGGTTTTATATAATATTTTATTACATACAAAAAGAAATGTATTTATATTAAATTAGAAATATTATTGAATACTCTAAATATTGATGTAATAATATATTTATAGATATGTTGTAAAGAGTGTATGTGGAGTGCAGAACATAGAGGTCATGCTAGTGAAAATGCTGTTGGGGCTGGAAAGAGAGCTACTGCATATATAACAGCAATGCTTGAAAAAGCAAAAATTCTTTTGAATTCTCTACTTATACATTACAACAAAGATATATTTTCAAATGATATTTATAATGAGCAAGAACATTTTATTGATCAATGGTATGTTAAATAATCATACATTCCTTATGTCATAAACAAATGTTTATGATATTTATATAAATAATCAAAATATATGATGAATTGTCATGTGACTTAAATAATGTGATGATAAGACATATAATCTATCATCATTAATTATAAGACTGTCATTTGAGGTACAGTTATGCAGTAACCACATTTTTAATAATGATCGATTGTTATAAATAGCAACTATATATATGTAAGAATATGGATTTACAATGAAAATAATATTTATTTGTACATTTACATGAAACATACATAGTAATTTATGCAATAATATTATCTACTATAATTATTTGCAGCTAATATTTTCAAAAAGACATAGACAGGATACACAGTAAGTATTAAAGTAAAAATTGATATTTATGTCTTCGAGTTAATAAACAACGTCCGTTGCGTAAGAGCGATCCACAACAAGACCAATGATTATTACCAGGGTGACCAACATGTCCATGTCCACATCCATGATACCCACCTTTCATTAAATCATTTATCATCATTATTATCACAGTACAAATTTAACAAATATAAAATAAATGTACAAATGGAGTTTTACCTGGCATCCTTCCTCCACATGCACAAATAACATCTTTTTTTCCACCACTTGAACAAAATGTGCAGCAATGGTAAATACCACTGTGTCCTTGATTTAATAAAAATAATTTGTTGTCATTATCAGAAATCTCTAAAAATAAATTATCGTCTTTAAAGTAATTTTCTATTCATCTTATTTTTTCTTTTTTAAGTAGATGTAAATAAGAATAGGTTACCATTTTGCTTGTTTCCTGAAGAATCTGGTACACCTAAAAATTTTAATCTTCTTGCGATTACATTAACAAGACTCAATATTTCAACTTCTGAGCTATCAACAAATAATTCATTTATAAAAGAAATAGCATCCAAGATATGTCTAGCCCTCCAGAGTCTAGCATATTCCTGTATTCTTTTTCGAGCTTGTTTTCTCCATATTGATATGGATACATGATTTTGTGGATCTAATTCATATTTAATTGAATCTTCAGAATACCTAAACAGAGAATCTTACATTACACTTATTTACGGAACATAATATTAAAACTTAATTACATAAATTTATCATATATAAATGATTAAATTGTCATGTGATATCAATCTCCATTTTATGCAAATGATATTTCGATTTTATATATAAAATTTGATATTGTCATTTGAGGTACTAATTTGAAAATTAATTTAAGAAAGGTACATGTTATAGTTATTATATATAATATGCACAAATTAAACAACGATTTATGTATAAAAGTTATTTCGTGTGGATTCCATTGCTTAAAATATTAATAAAATTGTAATTTGACGCACGATCAGGGATCATTTCAACAAAACACCACATTTAATAAAATATTGATATTACACACTTATTACGAACTAAATTAATAATACATCATAATGTACTTGTATAAATCTTATAAATTTAGTCAAAATGTAAAGCACTTAAGATGGTACATCTTAAAATAAATTATAAATTTAAAAATATCTTCTATAGGTGGCACTGTTAGAAAACAATATGGATCTAGATGCTGATCATAGATTATAAATTTAGAATTAATGTTATAGATATTTTTTATTACATTTTTTCGTCAAGTAAACATGAATTTAAATAATATAGAGCTTAATATAGAGTAAGCGATATAAATTATTAAAAATAAATATTATGTATATTGTTGACCGGTGGGAAGTATACTCGTATTTGCACATGGATACAACTTAAGTAATTATTAAAATATAAAATTACCTAAATCGTTATTATATTTTTTATTGCATAGATAGTATTTGCTTAATTTTTATATTACCAATTTTCCTGAATTTTTAATACTTTAATAACAATGTTAATTTAATTATAAACACAGCCAGTGTGAAGCATTACTTTTTGCACATAATAGCTAGTCAACAATGTATGTCAATTATAATTAATGATATATTTAGTAAAAGCTACAATCAAGAGCTATTGTCAAGAAATCTTCAAATCCAATAGAAATACTTCCTTTTCTATCCGTATCTCTAGCTTTAAATGCTCCTGTAAGACAATAATAATCTAATGATAAAATAACGATTTTATAACTAAAATAATAATTAATAGCATCGGATAAATTTGTATTTTTATCAACAGGTGATATATAAATTCTCTTACCTGTAAATTTGTCTAATTGAATACAAAAAATGATAAATTGATCGACACTCATACTTTGACAATTACCAGGATCACATTTCTGTATAAGAAACTGTATAAATTTAGGACTAACTTTATAACCCATTTTAGTTAATACTGCATTTAATTCGTTTTCCTGTATACTTCCAGAATTGTCAAGATCAATATCACGTAAGAAGTCAATCCAAGAATTTATGTATTTAAATACATCTTGAAATTCTATTATATCTATAGTACCATTTTGTTTGTGACCAAACATATCTAAAATATAGAAATAAAACATTACAAATAATCATAATTACCATACCAGTTATTCTAATATCCTTTAACTATATACTATATATTTACTCACTGATCATCAGTTTACAAGCTGATTCTGAAAATGTTCCACCTTTTCCATTTGCTAATGCAGCTTGTAGTTCAGTTGCTGTAATTCTACCACTTCCGTCTTTGTCAACTAAGGCAAACCATTGTTGTATCTCTGGTCTTATCTGACTTTCTGAATTATATTCATACATGTTCTATAAATCAAGAAATGAAAGATGAACCAAAAGTTTAAGTTAAAAGTTTAGATATTGAAATGGTATTTCAAAAATGAACTTATGAAATGTCTTTACTGGATATGCTGCCTCCAAATTGTATTTCTTTTATGCTTTTAATTACAGATCACCTGATAAAGAAGAAAGAACTATTATTACTGTTATACACTCATTAATTACAACTTTCAATATGTTTAAAAGAGGAACTGCTGCAGTGTATACAACAATACATCGTACATGGTATTATATAGATTTTACTCACACAAGTGTGTATAATGTAAACCAATTAACCTTGAAAATACGCGGGAAAATTTTAGAAAACAAAATAAGAAAGTCACTGAGCCGTAACATAAAAATTAATTAAAAACTTTGTTTTTATTAAATGAAAAAATATGATACATATTAACACATACTATATCTAGTATTTAAATTATTAAAATCTTTGTCAATAAATTGTTATACTTTTTTGCTTTTCTTTTTTAAATACAATCACTTATATCTATCTTGTTCATCGAGTATTTACAAATACAAATATATTTTTTATATTAATGTTTTAAATAAAAATGATGCTCACGATAAGAAAATATTTATTATTTAAGATTATCAGACAAAATAAGATACAAAGTGATTATGTATTTTGGATAAATTAAAATAAAAAAGAGTGCACATAATATTTAACAGAATCTATGTTTCGATTGTCTATATGCTTATTGTCTGAGTGAGCATCATTTTGAACGACGAATACGCCACCTTACGAGTTCTACGTAAGTCGTTCACGACCATTGTAGTGTACCGTAATTTATGTTTTAACAGTTCGTGATAAGTACTAACTCTAGAAATACAAGAAAAATTGTTATTTTATATCTTCGATAATTTATTATTTAATTCGGCCATACTATGGACGATTTACAGAATTATAAATTACAACTTCAACAAGTAATAATCTTTCGACTTTTTCCGTAATAGCGTACTGACATTATGTTATCAACATCTTGCCTTTGATGTTTTTCATCGTTTTACGAAATTTCTGAACGAAAATTACGTTTTATTTTTCTATATTATAGGTAGAAGCAGCTCTTACGACAGACCCAACCAATGAGGAACTTTTAAAATTAAAAATTGATCTCGAGGAAGTAATAGAGCTGACACATGACTTAATTAAATCACAACAACAGGAAAAAAGGCAAGCCAATGGCATGGATGCTAAAGATCCTATTTTGCTTGCAGTGTTAGCCAATAAATGGAAAGTGGGTGATCAATGCATGGCTCCATGGAGCGAAGATGGCAAGTGAGTTTTGAACGACCAAACTGTACATAAATTATAATATGTATTATTTACAGATTATTTCATTGAATTTCTTTATTTTACTTGTAGGTATTATGAGGCAACGATAGATGCAATAAGTGAAGATGGAGTCGTGAACATAACTTTCAATGAGTACAAAAATACTGATGTTACGATGCTTAGTCAACTCAAATCAATAGCTAAGAGGCCAGCATCGGATTGGGCAGATCAGAAATCAAAGTAAGTCATATAGAAAGAAACTATTTATTTTCAAATTTCAGTTCACATTCCTGTACTTATAATAATAAACACTATTTAATATTTGTGGAACATGAAGGGATAATTGTTAAATCATAAAGCTGTTACTAATCCATCATTTTTTCTTCGTATTTTAATTCCCAATTGGCCACGATAATAACTCTACTGTATGGTGTGCTTCCATCTGAAATCCAATTATTGTTCATTTGATCCCTTGGTGTCCCGCTGTCTGTGTACTTCTGTGGATTCCAGGAAAAGGTAACGGGATACGATAGACTATTTCTACAACCAATTTTTTCTTTATTTTATTATGATTCTTAATAAAGTATAAGTATTGTTACAGATGTATTAGGAACAGCAGTTGCAAACATGGAATTACATATTATTATGTGTATTTTTTATTTTTTTATAATAAAATATTTTCAGATTCTTATATGTATTCTTTATTGTTTATATTATAAACTTTATTCATGCAAGAAAATTAATAAAAGAACATATAGTACTTCGTTACGTACATATATTGACTATGTATTGAAACATTATAATACTAAAATTTGCAAACTTAAAAATTTTGCTATATATTATTGTGTATAACATTACAGTTGTATTGCATTCCATGATGAATTTATTGCTTTACAGAAAAATGCAAGCAGCTGCTATTGCAGGAGCTGATCCAAATAAGCAAAGAGAATATCTTAAGAAAAAAAAACAAAGAAAGCTACAACGATTCAAGGAACTTGAAGAAGAACGTGAAATGGAAAAAAATAAATGGTTAGCCTTTACGAATAAGGTAAGGGATAGAAAAAAATAATATTTCTTTTTATAAATATATAAATAAATTATGTAATTAATATTTTATTTGTTATTAGTCGTCAAAGAAGGGTGTAATAAAGAAAAGCATATTTGCAACACCAGAGAATGTAAATGGAAGAGTAGGTATTGGTACATGTGGCGTAAGTGGTCGAGAAATGACTAAGTTTAGTAATGGTGAAAAATGGAGGAGAGGAGCGTGAATAATAATGTAAATAAAAAATCACACATTCTGTGAGATAGAATTTTGAATTATTGTTACATTTGATCATTCAGTTCCTATGAGAACTGAGATTGTATGTTTCGTTTGTGAGAATGGTCAATAGGCACAGAAAAATGAAATAATCAATAATAATATCTGAGTGTGCACAGGTATGTATAAGTTTATTGAATGAAAAATTTCACTTTAATAAATTCTGACATTATTTTGCATTTTTTAACCTACACTATTGAAGGATGAGTGTCATGAATGAATGTTTCTAGATTAATGTCTTTGTAAGTATGATTTGTTTATAATCAATTAATGATAAAAATAAATGTATATTTTAACGTCATGCTTTTGTATTCTCTTGCAATTGTGTAGTGATTTTTAAATAATTTTAAAGTAATAATTTTAGTAAATATCGATTTGTGAAGTTTAACGACCATTTGGAGTGATAAGAAGAATAACAAACGACTGGAGAATTCAGCCTATTTTGATAAGTGACATTGTAACATGATATTTTGATAAATCAGCATCTTGACTCTTTCAAAAGTTAATCATATATATTTAAAATTATTATAAACTATAATCATTTTTTTTTTTTAATATTATACATTTATTGAACCTATATATATAAAGATTGTGTAATATACAATGAAATATAATGTAATGTAATTTCAATGATTTGTAAATCATGGAGATATAATTGAAATTATATATATAATTCGTGCATTTATGAATCGATTATTAATCTTCACTAATCAAGATATTATATCACTTTGTTTTATAGATATTTTCATGATATATATATACGATATTGTAAAGTGTTAATTTATAGAAACATGTAATATGTGGAAATTTGGAATAGGAAGGCTATAAGGTTTTACACTGATGCACTTTTGTCTTTTTAAAGAAGATTCACTTGCATTTACAGAGTATTAGAATAAATAGAATAGTTTCTTCTTTTAAACTTTTTACAATTTGGTTCTACCTGTGTAATGTGATTATTGCCTGTAAGATAAAAGTGAAATAATGTATGTAGTTATAAGAATTATGAGGTAAATTCTTTTTATTAACTATAGTTATATACTATCATTTAATACTTACTATCAGATTCTAAACTTTCTACTGGTAGTACATCACTAAAGTTTTCATCAACCATATCTATAGAATTCTTTGTGCTATTCTCGCATGCACTGTCATCCTCGAACGTGATAGAGATATCACTAGATTCCAATGTACTTTCTAATGTTGATTCTAGTATTGTTTCATTTACCTTTTTTTCTTTCGAATTTAATATAATTTGCAATAATACTGATGGATCATCTATTCCCAAGGTATTACAAAATTTTGTAGTTTGATTATTTATTATTAATTTCGGTATTTCATTTTGGTCATCCATTAACTCTGGGTCATAAGGTTTAACAGTTTGTACAAAATTTATTGGTACTTTTAAATCATAATTAAATTTCTTTAATACATTCTCCTTTTCCTCAGTAGTTGGCGTATACGTCCACCTACCATTGCCATTTTGTCCAGGCATGTAATGAATTCCATTTTTAACACTAAGCAGGTGATTTGTTAAATAAAGAATTGTTAACCATTCTAAATCATAGCTGAGAGTTAATGGTAAATCTGGATTATCGTTTATTTCTACGACTTGAAGAAACTTCCTTTTTGGTAAACACTTATCCAATGCTAAAAATTTTGTTACTCTTGTACCATCTTTTTCAGGGATAAGTGCTGCAAATTTACAATGTAAATGTGCAGAAAACCAATATGATGGATAATGGTATTTCAAAAGTTCCATGTTTGCTGGGCTACCAAGTGTGTTGTTCTCTATATCAGTCCTACAATATAATATTTTATATATTATATATTGCTTTTAGATTTTTAAACCTAAATTGAAGTGCAATGACAAAAGATAAATACTTAAAATATGGTTTGCCCTTTAAAAGCTTATCTTCATTTCCATACTTTGTTACTCCATTTGGCCAATCATGAGATAAAAAAATATCGATTTTACCAGATATCTATTAGTAAAAATTTAAAATTTGTTATAAATAATATGTTATATATAGTTTACAATTGTTAATAAATGTAAACATGAATACATTTATGTTTATAATTACCTGTTTTAATCGAAATATTTCTATGTTTCTAATGTGATAAACACTGCGAATTGTGCTTTTTGTATATGGTGGCTTTTCATGATGTCCTTGCATCCAATCTTGGCTTTTATAAATACCAGAAATTCCAGCGATCCTAATCCCACCTATTTTTATTACATTGGCATAACCAAGATAATAAATATTAGGAGCAACCCATCCACCGTATGGTAACTCTTGAAGATAATTTGAAGCTTCATGATTACCACCAATAAAAATAGTTAATAATGGAGCAACCTTTTCTCCTGAGTAATATCTATGAGATATTTATACAATTAATTAATAAATCAATATTCAGAATAGCTTTAACCATAATGTTAATAATACTTTATGTTATTAACAGATTATGATTCCTTATTATTCATACTTACTTGTAAAAAGTGCACATGTCTTTATATTTATCAGGTACAGCCATACATTTTAAGTCACATAAATTCCTTGTTGATTGAAAATCACCACAGCATATAAGTAAATCTATTTTTTTTCCATTGACTCTTTCAATCTCTTGTATAGTGTCATATATAATTTCCAATTCACCATGAGCACATCCTTCAACTGCGATTCTCATATTGTAATTCGAAATAGTTGATTGTACAAAAATTAATTTCACTTTTTTCTATTTTACAGTAAACTAAACAAAATCTTTATATCTTTCACTTTTTATTTCTTGGTTATAATAGTACAACATCCATAATCAAACATGGAACCAAATCTGAAATCAAAATTTAATAAAGAAAAAAAATTTAATTTGTGCATATTATGTATAATTAATACAATATATCAAACAATGACAATATTATCTTCATGATCAATTTATAGCATTTATATGCTCTATTTCGTTTTTGTAAAAAAAAATTTAGTTTAATCGAACAATGTTAAAAAAAATAATAGCAACAACAAAGATCTTATATATTTCATTTTTTACATATTTAGTTTATATTTAGAAGTAAATTTAGATCCCTTACAATTTAACAAAAATGTAATTTAACCAAACTCTAATGTCTCTAGTATCGTTTTCACGAAATCAACTTAATGGCCGTATCTTGACTCTTTACTTTATTCCTCTATTTATTTGATTTCGAATCAAACGTGTCGTAACTTAATGTGTATGAAAGTATATATAAAATTATAATAAATTAAATTAAAAATTTAACTTATAAAAAGTATAATACATATATTTTATATTGACACGTTTAATGAAATTAAAAATTATAATCTTTTAGGTTATATTTAGAAAAAATAAAAATGTTCAAACAGGCTTTCAAAGCTTCATTGAAATTTGATGTTTCATTAAGTAAATAAAATTTTATAATAATAGTATTTCATTTATATAGTATTAATTTTATAGTATCAGTAGTTATAATAATAGTATTCCAGTGTAATATATTGTAATGGAATCAATTTTTACAGGTATTTTAAAAGAAGTAAAAAATACATTTTCTGCTTCTCAATGGCATTGCAAAAGATTAATAAATACTTCCTCCAAATCAAAGTGGGATCTGTTAAGTGCTGTATGTCTTGAACGTCATCCGATTATTACAAAACCCATGAATGAAATGGAAACAAATTATTATAATTTATTAAAAAGAATAGAATATGAAAATAGTATGAAGTCAGACCATGAGCTTAAACTTGAAAAGGAGAAACTTGAGCAAAATCAGCCGATAGAATCAAATATTGCAGATATTGACATTGTTTCATTGCAAACGGCGCAAGAGTTTGAAGATAGTTGTCAAGAAGAATTAAAAAACTTTCAGTTTGCACCTAGAATTACAGGTACATAAGTAGAATAATTAAATTGAATATTGTCGCAATGTTATTTCTAATGTATTTCTATATATACATTTGAAAATATGTATTATAATTGAAAATGTACTTTAATAATTTATTACAAAAACTATAAATAAGAATATCTTCAAATGAAAGATATTTTTTATTTCAGAATTTGATAAATCTGATGACAAATCTAGTCATATGTATAAGTTAGACAATACATTGGTTTTACTTGTAGAACAAAATATCAACAATATTGCTTCTTGGATTCCACCTCAAGGTCTTAGAAAAGATGGAGAAACAATGAGGCAAGTCAGTATCTAAAGTCAGTATTATTCTTATATATTTGATAAAAATGTAGTACATGAAAAAATCTTTTATAATATTTAAGGCAGCAGAAAGGGTATTGCAAGAATTTTGTGGTACAGAAATGACGGTTAAATTTTATGGAAATGCACCAATTGGTTTCCATAAATATAAATATTTAGATCAAGATAATAAAAAAAGAAACAAGTGTGGAGCAAAAGTATTTTATTTTTTAGCTCGATACATAAATGGATCTATTGCAAATGATTTAAAATATCAATGGTTAAATAAGGAAGACTTAAGGAAAACTATACCTCCTACATTTTATCAACACATATCAGAATTTTTAATAACTGAGTAACCAATATTATAAAATTATTGACTTGCTTTTACTAAAATAAATTATCTATTGTAAGGCTAAAATGTTTATAAACCCTGCTGAGAGTTTTTTTATTACATTATTTATGGCACTTTTCATTGATATGTAAGCAACGTATTTACGTTCAATTCATGTATACGATTGGCCGATACGAAATAACGCGACCAATTGAAAATCACCTTGTTTTAACACAATGATTAGCGCTGCAAGCGTATGGATTTATCAAGTTCGATAGAAAGTGTAGTGTCATTCGCAGTCGGTTGTAGTTGATCCTAATTTCTTTTGAAAGTTCAATTTTTGTTTTTACAAAATATGGCTCTCTATACTCAGAGTAAAATATCACGAGGTTTACCCGATTATGAAAGAGAAGGCATTAAGCAAGTGAATTTCAGCCCTTATGCTGATAACGGAGGGTAAATTATAAGATAACCTAATATTGTTTAAATTCAATGATTTTCAAAATTAAAGTATGGATTCATTCATTCAGTTTTAATTTATTCAATTCATTCGTTCGGATATATATATATATATATATATATATATATATATATATATATACATACATACATCAATAAATATAATAAAATTCACTAATATATTTGTCATATATTTTTTACGAGTCCAATTATAGTTTCATATTAATAAATTGTTAAACATTAATTTGTTTATTAATAACCTTTTAGAAGTGTGGTTGCTCTTGCTGGTGATGATTTTTGCATAATTGCTGCAGATAATCGACTTAGTACAGGGTATTCTATTTGTACTCGAGAACAGGAAAAATTGTTTCCCCTGTCAGATACTACTGTTTTAGGTTGTTCTGGTTGTTGGTGTGATACATTAAGTTTGACCAGATTGTTATCTGCTCGCATGCAGGTAATTAACTATAAAATTA
Organism: Dolichovespula media; assembly: GCA_911387685.1. Classification (NCBI taxonomy): domain Eukaryota; kingdom Metazoa; phylum Arthropoda; class Insecta; order Hymenoptera; family Vespidae; genus Dolichovespula; species Dolichovespula media. The sequence continues at coordinate 132,246 of OU426874.1, read as the reverse complement.
GAAAATGTAAATATTTGTATTAATTGGTAACAAAACTATTTACTACAATAATTTTAACAGATGTATGAGCATGAACATCAAAAAAAGATGTCAACACCAGCTGTAGCACAGATGCTTTCAGCTATGCTGTATTATAAAAGATTTTTTCCTTATTATGTCAGTAATGTACTTGCTGGATTAGATGAAAATGGGAAAGGATGTGTCTATAGTTATGATCCGATAGGACATTGCGAAAGATCTAAATACAGAGCTGGTGGATCTGCTGGTGCACTTTTACAGCCTCTTCTTGATAATCAGGTATATTATCAATATTTATGAATATGATCAAAAGGAAGTAGGCTAATAAAAATGATTTCAATTCTTTTATGTAATTTTTAGATTGGATATAAAAATCAAGAAGGCATTAAACCTGAATTACTTACACAAGAAAAGGCTTTGTTAGTACTGAAAGATGTTTTCATATCTGCTGCAGAAAGAGATATTTATACTGGCGATGGGATAAGCATAAAAATTATTACCAAAGACGGTATACAAAGTAGCAATTTCCCATTGAGAAAGGATTAAAATATTGAATATAATATATGAATTATTATGGTGATATATAAATAAAGTCTTTGCTTTCATATACATCTTGGTGTTTCTCATATAATCATAATTACAGATATTTATATGCAAATACTATATAAAGATAAAATGTCAGTTTTTTTATACTAAAATATATATACATGTAAAATAGCTAATGATCGAGTACTTCTATCCATATATGGTTTTATGCTCATAGAATGATCACTATTTGGTATTCTATCATAAATTAATAACTTTATTTCATCATTGACTTATAATGCTATTCAACTCACAGTACGCATTAGTAATTTATAATCTGAATAGATTCAATAAATGTTCATATAAAGGTAATTGAATAAACTTTATTGAATTTATAATTATGATATTCTAATATGTACTCATAAGTATCACTTGTTTTATTTTACAGAAAAAGAAACTGTAGCATGTAATATCAAAATAACCAAAGGAAAGAAAGGTAGGTAAATTTATTACTTTGTTTCTACCATCTTTCTTATAGTTTTTGCTGGAGCGATATATAAGGATAGAAAGTAAAGATTCCAACTCCCCCGAGATTCACTTCTTCGTCCCGGGGGCTATTAATGGTTTCCCACGATCCTTTCCCCGCAATTTTATGCCAAGTACTCGCTCAATTTTACCAATAACCATTTGGTTGGGGATTCCACGGCCTGCTTCATAATCATTTATTACTTGTGCCTTTTCATTCACTTTCTGCAAAAGAGAAAATATGCATAATGAATATCATTAAGTATAACTATAAACGTGATACCAACTATTTTTCAAGTTATAATCACAAGACACCAAAAATTACCATTCAGAAGTAATTAGCTAATTTATTGTTATCTAACAATTAGCTAATTAAATCAATACACCATGATGACTTACTTCAATAGTTTTTCTGTCATCATTTTATACTACTTAAAATTTCTTGTGTTTATAATTGCTTTTTTTATGATGCACATAGATCAATCTTTAATAAATTTTACAATACATTTTGCAGATATAAATTAATATATCTGAGCTACATTATATTACCGTAGCAAGATCTTTCTGCGATAATCCTTTACTTTGTCGACCTTGCTGTATAAGCTTTCCCAAATCAAGAGGAATTTTATCATGTTTTAGTTCCTCAGTTTCACGATCTAATTTAGCCGTGTTCTTTGTGGTAACATGTTGTTTATTTGCACCACCACCCCCTGACATAAAATAGATTAAAGAACATGTTATAATCAATACATGTTCCTAAAGATTTTCTTTTCTGAATAAAAATATTAATTTATAAATATTAATTTAAATAATATAAGGACAATATTTAATAATAATATAATTTGGTTTTATACTATAACATTAGTAAATTTTATATATTCAAATTAATCAGAATAATCATGTTAATGAATACTTTATTATTTACTCGTACATCTTTCTTAACACTTGAAGATATCTTTTTTTTTCTTGATTCGTATGAACACTATATTGAATGAAACTTACATTTTGCCTGTGTTTCAATAGCAAAACCTTGACGTCGTGCTGCATTTACTGCCTGTAAATAAAAATATTGTTACACAACTACTTTTATATTTTAAAAAATTAATTTCCCGCGATAATTAGGCTCTACACAAATGTTAGCTCGATACAGTTAACGAAACCATAGAGTTCTCTGATTTTTTCTTTCCTTAGTGACAACTATTTTTGTTTATCTGTCTTTCTTGTTTTCCTAAAAACTATTTCACTTGTTATTTCGCTACATTTATATCTAGATATAATTTAAAAGCATTGATCTCATGTACATACTTCTTCTAAAATAAACAGTATTAAAATCCCATGGTATATTCTTAATACGTCTAAATATTGGTTTATATAGTACCTGTTCTGATTTTAATGTAGAAGCTTTAGGTGCACGTTTCCGCAAAGTAATAGGCGCAGTATCCCAGTCAGACATACCGAAAAATTTATTTATACTTTTATTCGATATAAAATATGCTCTTTAAGTCGCACGCAATTCTCGAGTAGAAGATCTATGTCTTCCAGCAACTTCTTTTCACCGTTCATAAAGTTACGATTATCAACTCTAATTTTATCATCAATTCTACCTAGACTCGAAATGCGTTCAGAAAGTTATACTAATTGTTACGGAAGTGAGACCATGCGATTTTTATGATTTTATATATATTTAATCTAATCAATCTGATGTAATATTGGTAAGATATTTCGAAATAAAATTCTTCTTTAATCATTAGCTTGATCAATTTAAGGAAGAAATTTGACTGATACTGTTATCGACAAAAAATTGATAAGAATTATATAATTATTATTATTGGACAAAAAAAGTAGAAAATTGTTAAGGATAATATCTAATTTATTTTTTCTGTATTACAATACCAATACTAATAATAAATAAAAAATCAGATGTAATAGTTTTACGAATAAATAAAATATTGATATATTTGGTTGTATAATCGACATCCGTCGAAACGTTCTTATTGGTCCGCTACAGTGTACTCTACCGGTAGATCATAGAAATTACTACTATTAGCAGATTCAAGTAGGAATTTAGTTGAAGTAGTTGAAGAGGTCAGGGAGTGTGACTAAGTGTGACTGGTGTGTGGTGTGATATCCCGGTGTTACGTTTGCAGTATTATCCTGTTGTGCTCGCCATGACGTTGATCTGAAATAGTATTTCAATATATTAATCCCGATGTTGGTCGCAGGACTGTGCCAATGTAGTTTTCATGCTTTTAACGAGGAAAGAATCCGGGGAGGCAATTCGTGGATACCGAAGAAAGCTTCAAACGTGTTTGAAGCTTTCGAGGTCGTATTCATGGAACTATGAACCTGGACTCGTTGTCTTTTACTTTGTCACAAATCAGTTACTTGGTTGCTAATTTGACTAAGAAAAATTTTCGGGACAGCTGCAAAGAAATATCAATTGTAAGTTAACAAAAAAAAAAAAAGAAAAAAAGAAAGGAAAAGGTCTAAGGACCTGTTGTTCTATTGCATATCTCCTTTACCCCTTCTCCTACGCGGCACGCCGTCCGCCAGGATAGTGCAATATGTTTCCCAAGCATTATATTCAATTATTTTTCTCTATTTTATTGTTACAAATACCTTATAATTCTTAGAAATTTATCGTTAAAATGCACTTAATTATTTTCCATCCACATAGTTCTTGTCGTCGCTTATAACCATTACGCGTTAATGTATCTTGAACTTGGCTTCTAACTTCAAATTATACGTTCTAACGTACTCTTTCGAATTAGTATTCAATTTATCGAACTTTTTGTCTTACCTTTTGTGAACTTAACTTTTCCGTTTGAAGTTACGCCATTAGTATGCAACGTACGGATGTCCATAAGTCAATCTTAAAATATTTTCATACTACTTTAGATATAATATAGGCTATAGAGCATACTGTAAGCTGCCTTACATCTTATATTTATATACAATATATCTTTTATACATTAATTTATGCATTGATCTTATATCAAGCAAATACTTATAAGAAATTTTTGTTAATTATAAAATCAGTCACTGTTTTCTATTTCAGTTGGTACAGTGGAAAGGTCTGGAAGCAGACCGACATTTGCTGCGCTCTTTGCTCTCTTACGTCGATTTCTCAACTGGAGAGCCACCAGAATCAAGTGCTAAGGATTATTTTCAAGTACAGCTTCTAAAGCAAGAGTGTACCAATCTGCTCAGCAAGCCTTCTCTAATTTCTAACTTCTGTTTTGCAATCGATCATCCTTTACATCATCAGAAGGTTTATTATTGCATGTTCTGTTATTTCCATCTTCTAATACAATATTTTATCAAAAGTTACCTTTATCTTGACATATAGATAAATATAAAAAAAATAATATGATAAAGAAGGAATCTAACCTTATCTAGAATAATATAGTTTATCGCATGGCTCATTTACATTATTGTTTTTAGACTTTGAATTCATCGCCAAAGTTTTTTTTACATTTGAAGAAAGTACTTGGACTGACGCTGGTACAAGAAGTTGCTTTTGCGATTGTATTACAGCATTCTGAAAATATTGATATTCGTGCATTGGCTCACGAGCACATTAAAAAACAACTACCTGAATTAATAAAAAATTATATTAATTTGGAGACAAGCAATAAGCACCACGAGGAAGGCTTGCACGATTCGTCACCAGAAGTTTTGCACCTTATACTTTCCCAAGTTTTTCATATTCCTAATCAATTTGGTGTTTCTTCTGAAGCAAAGGAAAAATTTCTCAAGAATTTAAGGCGCGATTTTCCCCGTGAACTGGTACCAGTGGTGCTAGCACCACTCTTGTATCCAGGCGACGGGGAAACTCCGCAAGCCAAAATTGAATTAAACATGGCTGTCAATCAAATGGTTGGTAGAATCTTAACTTTTATTTTTATTTTTATTTTTGTTAAGAAGGTATTACTTTAGAATGGTTATTTTAGGATGGCAATTCACTGGTGGAGCTGATCATGGAATTAGGATACGGATTTACTAGTAGCATAGAAGAATGTCGATCGGCATTAGCTGGTTTAGGAGCTAGAGAAATATCTCCAGCATGCGTCGCTCGAGTTTTAGCTCATATGGCACGCAGTTGTAATAGCCTTGATGATGCTGGAGGCTTACAATCATTTTGGGGGAACTCTGCTTCTACTCAAGATGCTAATAAAGAAAAAACTTCAGAAAATATTGCTCCCACAACTTGGAACGTTGAAGTTTTTGTTCAAGCTTTAAAGGAAATAGTATGCAACATGAGCAACTTTGATATTTATGTTCTATGATATATATATACAACACATATACGTATTTTGGCTGTATGTTTAATATTCATTATATATTTGTGTATATTTCAGCAATCAACATTATTGTGGAATGAGGTGATTGTGAAATTGGACCATGCTGAGTTTATCATTAAAGATAGACAAGGATTAAATTTACTAATCATGGGCTTAAGATTAGGTTTGCAACATCAAGGATATCCTCCAGATGTGTTTCCTGTCGAACTTTTTTATCGACATTGGGAAAATGTCGAGGGTCAATTTTCTTTAGTACAACAAATTTTGAAGTGTCCTGACATATTTTGTTTTGCTGATTATCCATACCATTCAGTTACTGTTGATGTACTGAAAGCAGCTCCTGAAGGAGATAGCAAAGAAGCACAAACATGGAGATCTTTGTATGTCGTTGAGCTACTTCTACATATGGCTGAGAGGGGTTTATATGGACCAGTTCAAGAAATATTTAAATGGCCTATTCAACATTGTCCAGACGTACTTGTCTTAGCATTATTACAAATTAATCCGCCCATAACTTTACTTAGGCAAGAATTACTCAGTACACTTATGCCTATCTTTCTTGGGAATCATCCAAATTCTGCAGTGATTTTACACCATGCGTGGCATGCAAATAATGTGAAAATAAAATCCATTATTATGCATGCAATGGCTGAATGGTACATACGTGGTGACCATGATCAGACAAGATTGTCTCGCATTTTAGATGTTGCACAAGATCTTAAAGCATTATCAGCATTATTGAATGCGCAATCTTTTCCATTTGTTATTGATTTAGCATGTCTGGCGTCTCGACGAGAGTATTTGAAACTAGAAAAATGGTTGACAGATAAAATTAGAGACCATGGAGAAGTTTTTGTTGCTGCTTGTGTAAAATTTTTACAAAGACGGTGTCCACAAGTAATGGGGCCTGGTATAAAAGAGGATCCTACAGTGCCAAAAGCAAGTCAGCTTCCACAAGAAACACTCACAACTATTCTTGCTTGTTTGCAAGTATGTGCTGGGTAAGTTTCATAATTTTAATATTTTTCTATTTTTCAAAATAGTTTTTGATTTATTTTTAACATAAAAAAATGTTTCCTGTAGATTTACTCATTCATTACAAATAATCTTTTATTTTTAGGAGTGTTTCCCAAGAGTGTTCCGAAGCAATAATGACGATGGTACAAAATTGCAGTTTAATGTTAAATAAAAGCACTATGAGTAGACCACCACCACCAGGAGTTCTAAGACATAGAGGTTTAGAACCATTTAATCCTGCGACATTAGGAGGACAGGTATACATGCACATGTATCTTAAAACATCAATTATATTTTCCATAATTTGTTAATACATATTTTAATATTTCAGTTATTTTCTTCTAAGCAAGTGGATCCACTTGGAAATTTGAGTTCAAGTCTTGCTTCTATGGGCTTAGGATCTAGTCTTGGACCACCTAGTAGTTCTGCATTTAACTTGCCAGGAGCACTGGGACCTTTAGTTTCAGCACCTGGATCTCCTTCTAGATTAACAGGACCTTCTCCTAGCCCATTTCCAATGTTACCATTATCTTCACAACTCCATTCTGGCCCAGTTGGGACACAGGGTCCTTCTGTATTACCTGGTAGTACAATAGGAGGATTAGGACGACTTGGCCCACCAACGGGTATAGAAAAAGCAAGAATTCCCGAAACATCAAATCTGTTTCCTGATATGCCTCAAAATGTATCTAAAGAAATTGAAGACGAAGCGAATAGCTATTTTCAATGTATATACAATCATCCACCTCATCCCACATTGTCAATCGATGAAGTACTTGATATGCTCAAAAAATTTCAAGATTCGGGCAGCAAAAGAGAAAGAGAGGTATTCAATTGTATGCTTCGAAATTTATTCGAAGAATATCGTTTTTTTCCTCAATATCCAGATAAAGAACTGCAAATAACAGCACAATTATTTGGTGGGATTATTGAAAGAGGTTTGGTTAATAGTTACATGACACTTGGATTGGCACTTAGATTTGTTTTGGATGCTTTGAGAAAGCCAGATGGTAGTAAAATGTATTACTTTGGTATAACAGCTTTGGATCGTTTTAAAAGTCGTTTGAAAGATTATCAAACGTATTGCGAACACGTGAGAAATATACAACATTTTAGTGAATTTCCACCACATTTAATAGAGTATATAGAGTATGGTCTACAAGGGCAAGAACCTCCTACTCGACCTCAAGGTCCTGTCCTTCCAAAAACATTAGCTGCTATGTTAGCTCCAGTTACAACACCATATAAAACTATTACAACAACAACTATAACAACAAGCACTACTCAGGCTAAACCTTCCACAACACCAACTACTTCACTTTCTGCCAGAGTAAGTTGATATAAGATAAATATTTTTTTGAGAGTATATTTTTATTTAACAATATTTTTATATTTTTATATTTATTCATAATTGCCTTACATAATCAAAAGATTGTTTTTATTTTAGCCCTCTATTGCAAATGCAACCAATATTGATACGTTGCTTGTAGCAACGGATAAAGAGGAAAAAATTACGACACCGCCTGAAGCGTTACAAGACAAAACTGCTTTTATTTTCAACAATCTTAGTCAACTTAATTTACAACAAAAATGTGATGAAATTCGAGAAATAGTTACTGAAGATTATTGGCCTTGGATGGCTCAATACTTAGTGATGAAACGTGCTAGCATCGAATTAAATTTTCATGCTTTATATTCTAATTTTCTCGATTGTTTAAAACTTCCAGAAGTTAATAAAATGGTAACTAGAGAAACATTTAGAAATATCAAGGTAAGTACATCAAAGCATTCCTTTATACGTAAATCTTTTACATGAGATCATTATTGATTTATGTACATATATATATGCTTTTATAGGTATTATTACGGAGTGATAAAGGAATAGCAAATTTTTCTGATCGATCTCTTTTAAAAAACTTAGGACATTGGCTTGGAATGTTAACTCTTGGTAGAAATAAACCTATTTTACAGGTAATTCTTTTTTTTTTTTAGAGGTAATTCTTAGTATATACAAATTGTTAATTTGAATGCATACGATCTTTGTAAAATGTATTATATATATTATTATAACCTTCCAATTTTAATACGATAGGTGGACATTGACTTAAAAAGCTTGCTAGTAGAAGCATATCACAAAGGTCAACAAGAACTTCTTTATGTTGTACCTTTTGTTGCAAAAGTCTTAGAAAGTTGTGCAAAAAGTCGTGTTTTTCGTCCTCCTAATCCATGGACAATGGCAATTATGAATGTGTTAGCAGAACTTCATCAAGAGCCAGACTTAAAGTTAAATTTAAAATTTGAAATTGAAGTGCTTTGTAAAAACTTAAGCATTGATGTTGGAGTATGTTTTACAACTACGTATACTAAACTATAATTTTTTATATTTATCTTGTACAAATAATGAAATAATTATTTAATTGTATAGGAATTAAAACCAGCAGTTTATCTAAAAGATCCTGAAAAATTACGTAACTTGGACTATCAACTGTCACATCCAAATAAGAAAACAGAAGCAGGAAATAATCAACAACAGACACAAGCCCCTATTGAAGAACTAGTTGGACCTACAACAACAGGAACTATAGTTACTCAACCAGCACCTCCAGCTAATACTACACCATCTTTACCTACTGGACCACCAGAACCACGTTTTAGTTACATGGATATATCTGTTACAGGCATTACCAATATCTCTCAACATATCACCATAAATAATCAAGTACATATAAATAGATGAAGCATTTGATAAATATGATTGAGATCGTAACTTTCTTAACATAATATCTTTTATTTTCAGCTACCTTTGTTCCAAACGCATCCTCATTTAAAACAATTTGTTCGTCCTGCTGTTGAAAGAGCCATACAAGAGTGGATTCACCCAGTTGTTGATCGATCTATTAAAATTGCTTTGACTACAAGTGAACAAATTGTAAGGAAAGATTTTGCTTTGGATCCTGAGGAAGTAAGAATGCGAACAGCAGCACGTCATATGGTTCGCAATTTAACTGCTGGAATGGCTATGATTACATGTAGAGATCAGGTAAATATTAACAACCTTACATGATAGAAAATATATGATACAATCATGTATGTATATAATATATTAGTTTTTTTTCTTCCTAGATTTTAGCATCAATAAGTACAAATTTGAAGCAAGCTTTCCTAACAGCAATGATGGGTACAACTCCTCAACAAAAAGAATTAGCAGAGCAGGCTGCAACCGTTGTAGCTGCTGATAATATGGAACTTGCTTGCGCATTTGTACAAAAAACTGCTGTTGAAAAAGCAATCCCAGAGATGGATAAACGTTTACTCAACGAAATAGAATTACGAAAAATTGCACGTCAGGAAGGAAGGAGATACTGTGATCCTTTAGCTAAGTATCAAGCTGAAAGAATGCCAGAACAGATTCGATTAAAAGTAGGCGGGATAACTCCTCAACAAATGGCTGTTTACGAAGAATTCGCGAGAAACATACCTGGATTCTTACCACTATCTGAAAGAGATACTCAAGCACTTTTCGTGCCAAAACCAGTAACGGTAATCTTTTAATGAAATAATGTTTTGTGATATCGTTAATATTAATTCTTTTCACTCTTTTTTCCCTTTTGTTTTTAAGGAAACTACAGTAGCTTCATTTGCTACTAATCCAGCTGTTGCGGTAGCAACGGCCCAACAAGTAGCTGCATATGCAGCTGCTGTAAGTAACGATGAAGTGGGAGCAATGTTAGAAAAACTTGCAGCTGAGGTAGACGTATTGCTTTCTGCAATGGGTCCAGCTGCACCACCCCCACAACACGTAGCACTTCATAGCCTTTTAGAGTCTATCATCCTTACTAGAAGATCAAGAGATGCAGGTGCTGCAATGACGCTCCTAAAAAAAGTAAGAACGCCATAACACAAAATATTTGACAGTAATGCCTAATTAACAAAATCAATTTTGTCTACGAATATTTCAGGCTGTAGAAGGATTATTAGATGGTCCTACTATTTCTAGCGGAGTGACGGATTCGGAAATCGTTTTGCGTTATAGAGAACTTCATTTACGCATTCTGAAATGTCTTCAAGATCCACGTGCTTATGGTATGCAGTGGACGAACAAACATGTTACCCGTTTCTTAACAGAATGTAGAGAAGATTTTCGTTATAATTTCGAAGCCGTAGATTGTTTAATAAGGTATGTTTAAACATAAAAAATGCAATAGCTACGGTATATAATTAACAATGGTAATTTATATGAAATAATACGAATGTTTTGATTTTAGATCTCATTTGATCAGTCTTCCACAATATGATTTAGCTCTAGCACAAGCTATGGATGCTAGTAATGCTATGGCAACTGCATTTGCTATGCAGTTGGTTCAACTATATCTCATTGATGAGAGACAAACGACACATGTAACAGAATCTGATCTGTTTCACACGATTGAAATACTTGTAAGAATAGCACATCATAGAGCTCCACCAGAAGGGTAAATATTGCGTCAATGTTACAAATATTACATTATATTATGGTTTTATATATACAGGCATTTTATACATACTGTGTGTGTGTGTGTGCGTGCGCGCGTGGAAAATATATGTCATTCACTATTTATCCTCTTATAGAATTCCACTCTTTAGACTTACTAGTCTAATAGAATCGTTACGTGCAAACCATGACCCTGCAGTATTAGCCGATCGTGCTCCTGCAGGACCAACAGCACACATCCACTCTGGAATTCTCCAGGTGAGAGTAAGTAAATTCTGCGGTATTTTAGGTCTAAAGACATTTGTTACAACGATTGTCACCTATGTCTCTTTTCTTAATTACAGGCCCGTGATTTTGATGATCCACCAGGATTAATGGAGAAGACCGAATACTTATTACGTGAATGGGTTTCAATGCATCATAGTCCTACCCATGCTCGTGATCCTACTAAAGCGTTTGGAATGTTTGTCCATCAAATGAACATCCATGGCATTTTAAAAACTGATGACCTCATAACTAGATTTTTTAAATTAAGCACTCAAATGTGCGTGGACCTTTGTTATCGTGCATTGGCCGAAACCAACGCAGTTCCTTCTGTTGTTCGCGCGAAATGTTTCCACTCGTTAGACGCTTTTGTGCGCTTAGTTGCACTTTTAGTCAAACATTCTGGCGACACAACAAATACTCATACGAAAATCAACTTATTAAACAAAGTACTTGGAATCGTAGCTGGAGTATTACTGCAAGATCACGAAATGCGTGGTACAGATTTTCAGCAATTACCTTATCATCGAATTTTCATCATGCTCTTTTTAGAGCTTTGTGCCCCTGAACCTGTTTTAGAGGCAGTCAATTATCAAGTTTTAACTGCCTTCTGTCATACGTTACACATATTGAGACCTGCCAAAGCTTCGGGCTTCTGTTATGCCTGGTTAGAGCTTGTTTCGCACAGGGTTTTTATTGGACGTATGCTCGCTATTACTCCACAACAAAAATGTTGGGGAATGTACGCTCAACTTCTCATCGATTTATTTAAATATCTTGCACCGTATCTGCGTAATGCAGAACTTGCAAAACCCGTAACCCTCCTATATAAAGGTACTCTTCGGGTGTTACTGGTATTACTACATGATTTTCCAGAATTTCTTTGTGATTATCATTATGGATTTTGTGACGTAATTCCACCAAATTGTATACAAATGAGAAATCTCATTTTAAGCGCATTTCCAAGAAATATGCGCTTACCTGATCCATTTACTCCAAATTTAAAAGTCGATATGCTTCAAGAAATCGCACACGCTCCTAGAGTGCTTACTAATTTTGCTTCGATGATTCAACCACTCAGTTTTAAGAAGGAATTAGATTCATATTTGAAAGCCCGTGCGCCGGTCACCTTTTTGTCAGAATTACGTAGCAATTTACAAGTCTCACAGGAAGCTGGTGTAAGGTATAATATTCAATTGATGAATGCTTTGGTTCTTTATGTTGGAACACAAGCTATTGCTTTCATACGTAGCAAAGGTCATACACCTAATATGTCCACGATTGCACATTCCGCTCATATGGACATATTTCAAAATCTAGCTGTTGATCTTGATACCGAAGGTCGTTACTTATTTTTAAATGCAATTGCTAATCAGCTTCGCTATCCCAATAGTCATACACATTATTTCAGTTGTACACTTCTTTATTTATTTGCCGAAGCTAATACCGAAGCTATACAGGAACAAATTACAAGGGTTCTTCTTGAAAGACTCATTGTCAATAGACCTCATCCTTGGGGCCTTCTTATTACATTCATCGAACTCATTAAGAATCCTACGTACAAATTCTGGACGCACGAGTTCGTACATTGTGCTCCAGAAATTGAAAAGTATGTATAAATATTTCTTTTTTATTTATTTATTTATTTATATATATATATATATATATATATATATATATAATTCGGATTCAACTCATGCTTTTATTGCAGATTGTTCGAGTCTGTAGCTCGATCATGTATGGTTCAAAAACAAGTGCAGCCTACACCCGAACCAGAGATTCCGGAGTGATAGGATATTTTGCTTTCCATTGTCGATTTATGTACAGTAAAGAAAAAAACCAACAAATAATCTTAAATAATCGCGTGTAAAAAGTTGTTGATGTACGAATAGATGTACCATACTTTGGGCTTAATATTACTTGATGGGTAGACATTATATAACAATATATTAAGTGTATCAATTGATCTAGAGTAAGTGAAACTATTATTATGTTAATATTTTAATAAAAACTAACGTTGCATGAATGGAATGAAAGCAACGAATATACAGCCTCATGAAACGTGTCTTTCGAAGAATGTATATGAGAAGAAGGGGGAGAATGTGTCATTATACATTGTAAATGTTATAGCACAAATGTCGGTATAAAACGCATCATGTTGAAATACATGCAAATAATGGTGTTCAATATATTATAGCACTAAAAACTTTTTTAGATTAAATTTAATGATATAAATTTACGTTATAAAAGTAAATATATAGTATATATTCATTCGACATTAAGATTAGTATATCGTAATATGTTAATTTAGTAAATATTTTTCAAATGTTATGATGCATTTGGAATTCTGTGACATAAGATGTAGTTAACAAAAAATACTATAAACGGTGGTGTAGTTTTTTAAGGACTGTAGCCATGAAATGCGAACGGAGAAACACTAATGTATTTACTGTGCGTGTTCCTCTTTATATATATATATATATATATATATATATATATATATATATATATATATATATATATATATATACATACACACACACACACACGTTTATAAAACAAGTTTTTGATGTAGTGGTTTATGAATGACACTTATTAAATAATTTATTAAACTTTCTACATACATTATTTGTACAGAAATTGAAAGCTTATGCTTACAAGAAATTACAAAGGATGATGATCACGTGTTGCGTGATACGCATCTCTTTCCTTATCAGGGAACTTAGTTGGTAAATTTGGACTATGCAAGTGGCATTTTGCGTGAAACTTTATTCCTGCAACATCTACTTCGTAATCGCCTGACAATACATATTCATTTGTTACTTCTTGTGGCCGACCCTTGGCATCAAAATTTTGTACAAATCCAAGACAAACCTATAGTACAAATTATCTAATCTATTAATGTACTAAAATCAATTTTTATTACATTTACATTTATTCGGTGATTAATCGAATAAGAGAAGATTTTAAAGATACAAATTGGGAGAAAACTAGTTACCTGTTTTTTAAATGTAAAACCATAGCCAGTAGTGGTTGTCATACCACAATACTTTCCATTTCGATATATTGGCTCACCACCCCAACACCATGTATCAAATTCAAGGTCATGATCATTTAACAATAATTGAACGTATTTACGTTTCACTCCTTCTTCACGTTGTTTTAAAAGCGCATCTCTTCCTATGAAATCAACTCCTTTCTATCGGATAAAACATATAATTGTTAGTAAAATTATAAAATATGTATATGGATAATGGAAAGATATGTCATATTATTACTTACATCAAATTTTACTCTCCATGTGCGACCACATTCCAAAGGAGTAGTAAAAGTATCTAAATCCTGCCCCCAAAAAGCATAAAATTTTTCCACTCTTAATGCTCGTGTTGCATAATAACCAGCATGCTTTATTCCATATTTTCCACCAGCTTCTATTAATCTCGTGTACACGTGCAGTGCAAACTAAAAATATACAGCAATTTATATTACTACTTCTAAATTTGGTATAAGTTCGTTGCTATATTAAAACATAAAAATATTTCATTTACTTCATTTGGAATATACAAGACATAGCCCAATTCTCCAGTATGTGTTAAATTCATTGTACGAATTCCATTAGCAAGACCGACATCTAACTCCTATAAAGAATTAGAAATTTATTAAAATAGAAAAAACAAATAAACAAAAAATATATTTATCATACTTTGAATGTGAAAAATGGAAAGTTCTTAGGATTCAAATCTGTGTCAGTCAATTCACTCAATAATTGTCTTGTAGCAGGTCCCATGATACAAATTGCAGTATATGCTGATGTCACATCAGATACAGCAACAGAGCCATCAGATGGCAAATGTCTACTAATCCAGTATTTACAGCGTGTTTGTTGGATGGTTGGTGCAATCATCATATAACTGGAATACAATAAGCAGTATTTTATTATATATATATATATATATATATATATATATATATATATATATATATATATATATATATATATATTATATATATATATACATATTATGTATATATATATACATATTATGTATATATTATATACATAAAATGTATATATGTAATAAATGTAAATAAAATGTACTTACTGATTTGGTGCAATACGTGCTAAGCTGCAATCATTTTCATAACCACCACGGTAATTTTGCATTCCAGTATGGATGATACTGCCTACAGGTACATCAACGTCATTTGAACATAAATATTGCAATAAATCTACTACCTCCATACCATTAGACTAAGAAAATAAGAAAAAAAAATACACGTGAGTAAGTTATATTGTGTAATGATGTATTATATATTCATATATTCTATATAATTATTGCCTTAAATATAAATATTTCATTTAAAATAATAATCACCCATAAGTCTATTTTAGTAAAAGAAGAATAATCACTTAGTCCAATTGATTCCCGACAAGTTGCATACTCCAAACTAACTCGTTCGAACCATGGTGGCTTGCTAAATGTATTTGTATATGCCAATTTATAATTCTGGAATATATCAGTTGAATCTAAATCTATATTAAATATTATAGTTAGTATATTTGATTTTAATTAATGTGCAATTATGCAATTATATCGAACGTAATAAGATTACCACTTTCATTAAGGGGTTGAAACCAAGATGGTCGTTCATATCCCATCACTTGACCAAAGACAGCACCAGCTTCTCTAAGCTTTGGATAAATTGGTGACATTCTTAAATTTCTGCCAGTTTTAAATTCATGATGAGGATATTGTAATGCATAATGCATTCCCGGTACTTCTTTTACTCGGTCACGTAAAAACTTACGATTATTATGTAAACCAAGAAAACGAGAAACGTCTAATTCATACATATCTAATGAAGTTGATCCATTAACTATTAATTCTGCAGTTGCACGGCCGACTCCACCAGCAGCTGATATACCAACCTTATTAAAAATTTTATTTAGAGTGATTTCAGAGTAAATAAGAAATATTGAAATATTTACTTACTGTTTTCATACCAGCGGCTACGTAATAATTACGTATTTCTGGAGCTTCTCCAACGATCCATTTACAATCTGGAGAAAATGCTTCAGGACCATTACACAATTTTTCTAATATTACATTTCCTAAACTTGGGATTCTATGAAGCATTTCTTCTAATAAAATATGAAAATGATCCCAATCTTCAGGCAGAAATCTTTCATCAGTACTTTCTAAAAGCAATTAATTATGGTATCAATCAGAAAGATACTTGCTTACAAAATATATTTTAACAAATGATTGCATTAGATAATTGTATTTCTATAAATAATAAGAGATGATGCACAAAACGGATTTACATCTATGTCTAACCAGGTATGGACCCATCTTCAAATGCTGGTTTTGCAACTGGTTCAAAACCACCTGCTAATATACAACCATTATTTTCTCTGAAGTAGATGTAGCCGTCTAAGTCACGTATTACTGGTGTCATAGGATCTAAACCACTAACAGGCTTTGTATGCAAATAATAATGCTCCACTGGATGAAGAGGTACCTGGTTTTAATAATATTTATATGAACAATTGTACTGAATTTTAATTATAATATAAGTAACGACAGATAATACAACCTTTACATATGGTTCACTTAGTTTTCCTACGTTACGTGCCCAAAATCCAGCACAATTTACGAAATGTTCACATTTTATTGTGCCATGTGTGGTTTCAACAGCTTTTATACGATTATCTTCATTAATGATCTTAGTGACTTTGCAGTTTTCATAAACTCTAACACCTAATAAATAACAAGATATTTTAAAAACAGATCCTATAAAATGTTTATTATAATTAACAGAAAAAATGAATACCTTTGCTTTTAGCTTCTTTAATCAATGTTAAACATATCTGATATGGATCTCCTACTCCATCACCAGGAATCCATAATCCACCAATAAGATCATCTACGCGTAATAATGGACACAATTGTTTGGCTTCTTCTGGTGAAACTAAGTAACATTCGATATTTCGTGATCTGTGAAATAAGTTAGAATACTGCATATAAGAGTAATTGTTGTATTATATACTAGATTCTTACACAGATTGAGCTTTCATTCGTCGAAATGCTGTCATACGGTCTCTTGTACGTGCTAAAGAAAGACTACCACATTGTTTCCAACCAGTAGAAAGACCTTTTCCTTCTAAATGTTTGTATAATGCTATACTATCCTGCGCCAATTTCACCTGTGCTAAACTTGGTTTAAAAGCACCGACTAGACCAGATGCATGCCATGTTGTACCACCTCCCAATCTTCAAGATATAACAAAAATGTAAATAACGAAATGAAAATACATTTATTTAATTGCAAAAAGGTAATACATACAATAATATGTTTGATAATAAATTTCAAATAAAACATAATATGCACCTGCTGCTTTCTACAACAACAGTTTCAGATCCTAATCCCATCAAAGATAAATGATAAGCGACTGAGCCTCCCATAACACCACCTCCACATATAACCACTTGTGCTTCTTTTGGAGGACAATCATTTGAATTTGTAATTGTAGAGTCAGTAAATTTTGAAGTAAATCTTACTTGTTTTTGGTTAAGTAAAATAACCTTCCGTTGTCTTGCTATAAATTTATTATAAACATTTTTCAAGCGTAGCCACATCTTTGTCTAATATGACAGGTACGTCTTATTTTATAACTTTTAGATTCTTATTTTATTTATGAGTATGTATAAAAACACATAAATCAAGTTATATTATGTTATTTCGTATGTAAATAAGACAATATTATAATTTATACGACACTCTGTTTTCCATTTTTTATTATAAAACAGATACATTAAATAGTGTATAAAACAATATTTATTCTGGAATAAAATAGTATATTTGGAAATATAGTAATTAAAGAAGGAATTTTTATTTTTGGCACATGATCAAAATTCACAATGATCGAAGCACTACCTAGTTCAAAAGTTTTACTCGCTTGAATTGTTGAAATCCTTGATAAAAATCCATCAATTTTAAAAATAAAAATGAAATCATTAAATATCATATTTAGTTAAAAAAATGCTGTTTTTTTCTTTATCATATGATTATGAAGTGCATATAACAACATTTGTGTGCGTGTATATAGCCATGTATAGCCATTGTTGTTTGAATATTCTACTAGAGGCGCTATAATTGAGAAAGTATCAGAGACCTCTGTGATGGCGGCTCTAAGCAAACACAGTAGTTAATGTTGGTTAATGTTAAATGTGTATCATGGTTATTATCATTAATAACATGGAGATTTAATTATTTTAGTCTATTTAAACTTTCTGAACATGAGATTTTGTGAATGTTAATTTATTATTATTCATTATTATTATAAATCAATGGAAGATTGAAAGAGGTGATATTAAAATAAATAAATTAATTTATTAGAATCTCCTGTTCAAATCTAAAAAAAATGATTGTTAGGATACCGAATGATCTAATTTACAATTCATTTGTAAATGAATATTAAGTTTTTTAATATTGAAGGGAGAAAGTTCTGTAAAAGGTTTTTACAAGATATGTAAAGTGGATAACATTTAGAATATAATAAACATGAAGACTGCATTAATGGTTGCAGAGAAGCCATCTTTGGCAGCTTCTCTTGCTAATATTCTTAGTAATGGTCGGTGTGCATCAACAAAAGGTAATTAGATATTTCTTTATTATAATCTTGACTTTTATTTTTATCTTATAAAATATATATAAATATAAATTATCTATTTTATAATTGTATTTATTTAGCTCTCAATGGATCATGTTCAATACATGAATGGATAGGGCAGTTCCGATCAGAAACAGTGAACTTCAAAATGACATCTGTCTGTGGTCATGTTATGACTTTAGACTTTATTGGCAAATATAATAATTGGGACAAAGTTGATCCTGTGTGTTTTTAATGTATAATATAAGTGTGTTAAATTATATATGTTGGAATCATTTTATAAATAATACCAATCTTTTAGGTAGAATTATTCTCATGTCCTACAGAAAAGAAGGAAGCAGCACCCAAACTAAAAATTCCATATTTTCTTGCAAAAGAAGGTGCACATTGTGATTATTTAGTATTATGGTTAGATTGTGATAAGGAAGGTGAAAATATTTGTTTTGAAGTAATCCATGCTGTTCAACAAGGATCACCTAGAAAATTAACTCTAAATGTAATCTAATGATATTCTTATTTTTTTTTTATATATACATTGATTTATTGAAATTTATTATATTTAAAAATTTTGTAGGACATTTGGCGTGCTAGATTTTCTGCGATTACTGAGAAAGATATAAAAAATGCTTTTGTTAATCTTGTTAAACCTAATGAGAATGAAGCCAAAAGTGTAGATGCACGCCAAGAGCTTGATCTGCGAATTGGTTGTGCATTTACCAGATTTCAAACAAAATTCTTTCAAGTATAATTCTTTGATAATCCTGAAACTTATTTATCATTATAAAAAAAATTACATTACTATATAATTTTTAAATTATTCTAGGGAAAATATGGTGACTTAGATGTGTCACTTATTTCTTATGGTCCATGTCAAACACCAACTTTGGGATTTTGTGTACAAAGGCATGATGAAATTCAGACTTTCAAGCCTGATCCATATTGGGTTCTCCAGGTATTTATTTTTTTATTGCAAATAAATAAAAATATAATGAGAATAATAGATTCTATATGAATTTAAATATTTGTTTTAAATATAGCTTACAATCAAATCACCAGATGGACAAGATATTACATTGACTTGGAGTCGTATAAGATCTTTTGATAAAGAAGTGGCGAACATGTTTTTAAATCATGTTAAAGAATATACGCATGCCACGTGAGTATTTTATAAATATATGACACCTATATAGTATATAGTATATAAAGCACAAAATATTTCGTTATATGATATTCAGTGTAGTAAGTGTGCAAAGTACAGAAAAAACCAAACCACGTCCTATAGCTTTAAATACAATAGAATTGATGAGAGTAGCCAGCTCTGGTTTGGGAATGGGACCTCATCATGCTATGCAGATAGCAGAACGTTTATATACTCAAGGATACATTAGTTATCCCAGAACAGAAACAACATCATATCCTGATAATTTTGACTTAATGTAAGTGGAAAAAAGAGTCAGTTAATATTATATTTTTTTAATTTTCAATGTTTCTACAGACAATTATATAATACAATAAATTCTTATTTTTATTTACTTAAAAATCTTATTATTCTTAGGACAGTATTAAAACAACAACAAAATAATCCAGAATGGGGAGAACAAGTACAAAAAATATTAGAAAGAGGAATTAATACTCCAAGAAAAGGTACAGATGTTGGAGATCATCCACCTATTACTCCTATGAAACATGCAACAAGAAATGAACTAGATGGTGATGCGTGGAGATTATATGATTATATTACGCGACATTTTATTGCAACTGTAAGTAAAAGCTCTATAGTAACTGTAAACAAAAAATGTACATATTTGTGTATAATTATTTACATAATTAATTTCAAATACCAGGTAGCACGAGATTGTAAATATTTAAGCACAGTAATCAAATTTGAAATAGGGATGGAATTATTTACTGCAACCGGGCGTACATTACTAGATCCTGGATATACTAGTATTCTTACTTGGCAATCATTTGGAACCAATGATACACTCCCAAAGATTTCATTTGGAGACAAAGTTGATATTCAAGAGGTTAATTATATCATCTATTAAATTTTATTTTTATATTTTTTGTAATGCTATAAAAAATTGTCTTATTATTTACAGGCCAAATTAGTTGAATGTTACACTCAACCTCCGGATTATTTAACAGAAGCAGAATTAATATCTCTTATGGAAAAGCATGGTATTGGAACAGATGCTTCTATTCCAGTACACATAAACAATATTTGTATGCGAAATTATGTTACCATTGCAGCAGGAAGAAAACTAGTACCCACTTCATTAGGTATAGTTTTAGTTCATGGGTATCAAAAGGTACTTTTTAATATTATCTATCATTTTATAATGAAATATATACAATATATTTGTTATATTTATATTTATTATAATGATTTGTGCATTCAGATAGATCCAGAATTAGTTTTACCAACTATGAGGTCGGCAGTAGAAGAACAACTGAATTTAATAGCACAGGGTCGTGCAGATTTCCATGCTGTTTTACAACATACTGTAGAAATTTTTAGACTAAAGTTTCATTATTTTGTAGAAAGTATAGAAGCGATGGATCAATTGTTTGAAGTTTCTTTTTCTCCTCTTTCAGCTTCTGGTAAAGCACATTCAAGGTATAAAATAACTACTTTTTTTATTATATTTAATATTGGAAATTTGTTATATTATATTAAATTATACAGGTGCGGTAAATGTCGACGTTATATGAAGTATATACAAACCAAACCATCAAGAATGCATTGTGCACACTGTAACGAAACGTATAATCTACCTCAAAATGGAAATATTCGTATTTATAAAGAATTAAAGTGTCCCCTAGATGACTTTGAATTATTATCTTGGTCAACTGGAGCAAGAGGCAAGAGCTATACATTTTGTCCATATTGCTATAATAATCCACCTTTTAGGTAAATATATACAAAGTATAAATTTTAATTTGACAAATAGTACACATATTTAATATACACATTATATACAATTTAGTGTGTAATAATAATATAAATGTTATGTTTGAAACTTTTAGAGATATGAAGAAAGGAATGAGTGGATGTAATTTATGTACACATCCAACTTGTCCCCATGGTTTAAATTCTAATGGAGTATCCAGTTGTTTGGAATGTGATACAGGAATTCTTGTTCTGGATCCTTCAGCAGCACCTAAATGGAAAGTTGGGTGCAATCGTTGTGATGTTATTATTCATTTGTTTGAAAATGCTCACAAAATAACAGTAGATTCTGATGTATGTGATTGTGGGGCACAGTTGATAAATGTAGAATATAAACAGGTAATATTTAATAATTTATTTCTTACATTATTACATTTTTAATGTCGCTGGTATAATTGTTCGATTTTAGGATAAAAGTAAATTACCCGATGAAGCAACTGAAACATCTGGGTGTATTTTCTGTACCCCTGCATTTAGAGCGCTTGTTGAAAAACATAGAGCAGTAGCGTCAAAACCAGTTGCAACTCGTGGGCGTGGGCATGCCAAAGGCCGTAGTCGTGGCAAACCACGTCCTCCAAAAGATAAAATGGCTCAACTTGCAGCGTATTTTGTTTAATAAAGTTTGGAAATAATGTCAATGTATGGACACATTATGGACTCCTTCCATATTGAATAAATACATACAAATGAATACATTGCCAAAATTCTGTATATGTATTGCACAATAAGTTATTAAGTTTTAAAATAATTTTTGTGAACAATCAGTTTTTGGAAAAATTATTAAATAAAGTCAAAAAAAACTTGTATGCAAATTTAAATAATATAAATATAATCTAAAATAAGCCTACCTATAATAAGTATAATCGCCTATTAATATTTATTTTAATAAAATATAATTTTATTTCAATAAAAAAAATAAAGTATGACAAAAAACTAACATTCATTACTTTTATAGAAAAATTAGATACGGTTTAAAGTATGGAGTTGTGTTGTGTGTGTGTGTGTGTGTACAACTCCATACTTCGCATCTCTAATGTTTATATGTATATATGTATATATATACAGGACGGTACGCTACGGTGTCGAAAACCAATAGTTTGTATGGATACAATTGTAAGTGAAGGGGAGGTGCCATTTTACTACGCAAGTCAAACTTAGTAGATGAAGTAGGTTTCATCGCTTCATTGTGCTTACGCGTGTAAATAAAATCACTGAGTTTAAATAAATTGTATTTTTAAGACAATCGTCATGAAACTAGATCTAGACACGTCGGATCCTTTTGAAATTGTCGTGGGTACTTACGAGCAGTATTTACTCGGTTATAAAGTCTCTAATATCGTAAATGTAAGTAATGAACTTTTTCAAAAATATTTATAGGTTATGGATGCTGTTATTAAAACCGGTTAACCGGAATGTTTTCTGAAATCATATTTTATTTATATTAATATAATTTTGTTACTGAGATATATGTGGAATAATATGTGTAATCTTTTATTTAAATACAATAGAAATAAAATACCTTGTATACTTTATATTCTTTGTATTTTAACATAATTGTGTTTTTTTGCTTATATGTTCTTAAAATATTTTTTTAGGAATATAAACTTGAGAAAAGTTTTGTTACACATAGCCATCTGGCCAGTATAAGAAGTGTTGCTAGCAATAAATATTATTTAGCATCTGCGGGTGCAGATGACTCAATCTATTTGTATGATTTGCGTAATAGAATAGAATCTGGCAGATTAATGCATCATAATGGTAAATAATTATATTTAATAAAATTTCTTATATTTTTAAACATGTTTTATCAAATTGTTTATTATTTTCTATTTGTAGATACTGTTAACCATATAACTTTTACATCGGAAGCATCACATCTATTTTCATGTAGTAATGATGGGACAATAGCTGCCATAGGATGTGGAAATTGGCAAATTGAGAAACATTGGCAAAAGCCACATAAAGGTTTATCTGTTCATACCATAGCTATACATCCGACAGGGAAATTAGCTTTATCTACAGGAGCTGATGGTATTCTTAGAACATGGAACTTAGTTAAAGGAAGACAGGCATATGCTACGAATTTGGTACCACGTTTAAAACTGGATGCTAAAAATATCACAGTCTTAAAATGGAGTCCAAATGGAGAAAAATATCTTTTGGCAGTAAATCAAAAAATTGATATATATTCGGTAGAATTGGCAGGTATTGATGATGAAGTACAATTTGATTCCAAAATCGTGTGTGTAGAATTTTTAAGAGATGACTTGATTGCTGTTGGCTTAGAAAATGGTCAAATTAAATTTTATGATCTTGACAAATCTGTGTGTACGTTAAATACATTGGCACATGATATTAGAATTAAATGTATGGCACACAAAGATGATTTATTAGTAACAGCTTCCAGTTCTGGTGAAATTAAAATTTGGAGGTTTACTAGATATAAGATAGATATGTTGCAGAGTATTAATTGTGGTGCTAGAATTACTTGCCTTACACTTGCAATGCCATATAAAAATATAGTACATAAAAAAGAAATTCAATCAAAGGTTGAACAAAAAGTAAAAAACAGAAGTATGTTCCAATTGCGACAGGAAGTTATTGTAGAAGAAAATTGTGATGATGATTGGGAAGTGACTTCTGCTGATAATTCTGATATAAAACCAATTAGTAAATCAAAGAGTAATTCAAGAAGAGCAGAATGGATAGAAGAAGACAATACTCCGCCAGGCAAGAAAGTAAAATTAAATAGAGACAAACAAAGTAGTAAAAATAACATGTGGAATAAAAGAAGTATTGACTTTGTAGAACAAAACACTTTTTTTTCACCAAAGAAGAAAAGCTTAATCGAAGATAGGAATAATAATAAGAAGAAAAAGAAAAATGTACATATTGAGAAAAGAAAAAAGGATGAAATAGTGCAAGATATTACTCAGATGTCTTCAAAAAAAATGAAAAAGACTGTAAAGAAAAATACAGAATCTGGTAATAATATTCAGAAGAAAAGGAAAATAGAATTAGTTAAAGTAGAAGAAAGTAATAACAAACTTAATAAAAAAATGAAAACGGTAAAAGAGAGGCAACATTCTATAATATCAAATAAAAAAAAAAAGACAACAGTAAATTGAAAAAGTACTTATTTTTTGAATGATATTTACAATTGGTAAAATGAGGTTCAGAATACACTATGTAAGAGTAATAATAAATTATTCGCTAGTTCCTATCAGTCTATATAAATATAAATCTTAAATTAAATACGACAGTTTTATGCTTTTTTCATACATTCTGTCACAAATGTACAAATATATCTTGAATTGAGTCAATAGCAAACATTTACCATAAGATGCATTTATGTTCTGGATTCATACGACTATTAGTTGAACACTTCCAAGCTTTTGCAAATTCTGCATTATTCGATAATGTTCCAATTACTCTATAATGATTTGGTGCATGGACACCTTCTATAAGTTTAGATTTTAATGCTCCATTTGTGTAATTTCCACACCAAACCTGGAGAAAAACACCTTATGTTATTAATTTCAATAACTTAAGAAACATGTTCTATGTATATTAATGATTTAGTAAATAACGATCTATGCTATTTTACAAAGAATGATTAGTACACTAGCTACATTTTCTGTTATAAATAACTTGTAATAAATATGTATTTAAAAAGGTTGTTGATTGTTATAAAATAAAATCAATTGTAATGAAATATTTACTTGTGCAAAGCCTAAGAAGAACAATTGTTCGTGAGTATATTCTGAAAGGCCAGGTAAAGTTTGCTGATGCGAATTACGAACTTCCAATCTTTGATATGCCCTATAAGCTTCTCGTATTCCACCATTATCAGCAATATTTTCACCCTGAGTTGTAATGCCATTTATCTGAAAAATCATTAGTAGTTCTTTGTCTTTGCAAATTAGCCAATATACCTTGGCACATTTTGGTATATTTTCAACGAGAATATTACTCACTGTAAAATTGTTACCCAGCTCAGGAAGATGATAACTACTGTACTGTTTGATGATACATTCGACTTTCTCATGGTAATGTTGCAATGTTTCGTCGCTCCACCATTGCCTGAGATTGCCGTTTTCATCGTATCTACGACCTGACATAAAAAAAATCGTGTAATTTTTTCGTTGTTATAAATTAATGTATAATTACTATGAATCAATGTATTTGGGACATTGATTGTACCTTGATCATCAAACCCATGGGTAAGTTCATGACCCATAATCGCACCCATTGCACCATAGTTGATTGATCTATATAAAAATATTCATTATTTTCAATATTGCAAATGTTTTTTTATAACAAAATTATATTTTTAATGCATCCGAAAATATAGAAAATAGATGTAATTATACCACACTTACTCTATTCCATTTCCATAGAATGGTGGATGTAAAATACCCGCTGGAAAAGCTTAAAATAGCAAATAATATTACATTAAATTAATTATTAATTATTAATGTAATAATATATACTTACTGACTGAATTTAAAATAGCGCTGTAAAATGCATTAACAGTAGTTCCGGTGGATATCCATCGATTTTTATCCGGTTTTTCTCGTAAATTATTTAAATTTTTCTTAACACCTACATCCGTCAGTTTTAGAAAAGTTTCAAACAATTTTCCTTCTATTACTTCTGCCTACAATAGAAATCGTCAAATAGATTCAAATACTTTTTTTTTTTTCTAAAAATAATATCAACTTACATCTTCATAAAATTTATTTAATTTCTCTGGATTAGTAATCCACTCTGGAAAGCCGACAAATGGTCTCATTGCGTATAATTTTCTATGCGCGCGTAGTCTAGTATCTGCATCCATCCAATCTAATTCTTTAACCATTGTATCAAATGCTGCCCTAATGTCCATTAACATTTCTAAAGCCTAAAATTATCATCTTTTGTATATTTTATTTTATAATTTCATAACATAAAGTTCACGAGTTTTAACATAAACTTTGAAGAGATTTAAGAAGATAAATCTTAAACATATAGATCACTGACCTTTTCCCTTTCCTGTTCATTGAAATGTTTTTGAGCGTAGACATAACTTAGAGCCATGCCAAAGTTAGCATTTACGTTTCCGGTACAACCTTTCCATCTTGGTGTTTTTTCTTTAAGACCAAAAACTTTTTGAGAAAATTGGAAGCCAAGATCACGAAACTTTTGGAGTGTAAGCGGCGTAATCGCTGAATATACGCTCCACCATATAAAACGTGCTAAAAGAATTTAGTAATAGTTTTAATTAGGAACTTTTTGCAAAGATCGGATAGTTTTAGCTAACGTGAGCGAATAATTGAAAACAATGTCACTAAGTACTATGAGTAACGCGGTTGTACGATAACCTTTTGCTCTCTCTGACCTTATTAGATTATGGGGATACGTTCTTTTAGTTATTCGATTTTTCATCCTTTTTTTATGATAACAACTAAACATTAGTAAACTAGTGTTCGCATTTGAAACAACAGTCCTTTTTAAGTTGAACAATGAAACATCGTTAACTTCCTTTCTAAATACTCATTGAAAAATATTTGACCTATATATAATATATACATATACAGTATACATATGTATGTGTTGAATATTAAAGCACGTATAGCGATTGAATATTAAAGTGTTGAGGCGACCGCGCAGTTAGTTCAGCAATGATGGAGAAGATAAGTATACCTATCGTAGCAGGCGGCGTAATAGCAAGTAGTTGGGGCAATTTCTGTAAATAGTGTAGATCCATTACAATAACTCTGTCACTCTCTGTATTTATGGTCACGTTTGTATTTTCAAATATACCATCCAGATATCTCGTCCAGTTCCACTAAAAAAATATTTCTTCGTTTGGATATATTCATTATATATGTAATGGATATATTACTTGTTGTACACGAAGATCAGTCAGCTGTTGTAACTCATCAATAGTAACATCATGAAAGAAATGATGTACGCTACGTCTTTCCTCCGGTGTATCCATGATCTATTCAAGGATAAGGAATCAATATAAGATTTAATCTTTCGAAGCATTAAACGGATCCTTTTAGAATAACACATTTTACCTTTGCAATTTTCGTACTAAATTCTAAAATTTCATCCGCAAAATTTGTACTTCTATTTCCAGCTCCAGCAAACTCCATCATAGCTTTTATATATTTTTTATATTCGCCTAATTCAGACTGAAAACGTTGAGGATCGAGAAGATATCGTTCGCTAAAAGCTGGAGTTACTTGCTCCGTCTACCACATAATAATCATCAAACAATATAACCAAGTTATTTTGGGAAACAGTTGGCAAGTTTAAAAATATAATCTTACCATTATTCTGTTTCTCGTCGTGTCTCGAATATCCTCGCTAATATAAAAATTGACCAAAAGATTCAAGCCTAATATTCTTCGGGTTTTACCAACGATTTGAGATAAATCAAGAGGAGGAACTTTGACTTGTAAAGGTGGATCTCTCGGTAATCCTATCTTTTTGAATACTTCGAATATCGGTTCTAATCCCAACGATTCGATGGTCGCTAAAAATGAATATTATACTTAAATATATTAATGAATATATTTCTTTTAAGAGTATATGTTTATTTATATACAAAGATGTTTAAGACAAGTTCCGGTTATGTCTTTATCAATAGTTTCTAACATTATTATCGTACCTGATCTCATAAATAACGTTACGCGATATATCATAGATACATAATAAGCGTTCAGGAAATTACTTTCATATCATTAGCATAAAAAATAAACGCGGATGTTTAACAATATAAACGTGATTATGAATAATGTAGCAGTATAATTCATCATCTTTGATATCGTACAGATTCATGATTGGACATTTGATCTTACCCGTGTCCATACAAGTTCTGTAAAAAGCCTTTGCTAATTTAACTGGTCTTAGATCATCCTCTTTGTCAGGCATTTCTAATAAAATTCTTAAATCTTGTAGGAGATATTCTCTGAGGAGACTCAATTGATCCCAGGATACTTGACTCTGAGGTATCGGATGCTTTGCGACCCAGCCATCGCAAGCGAATCTATAGAAATCGTCGCAAGGATCTACGGATTTATTCATCGCTTCTAATACTCTTGCGGCTGAAACGAGAAGATCATTTTCTAATGGTAAAACAAATACGATTTCCAATGCGGAAGTATTGATCGAAATGATGTTATCGTCTTATTTGATATTTGAAACGTTTAACGAACGTTAGAACATAGAAGACAGTATTGATACGAAAAATATAGATAATGATGAATTGGGGTAAAAATATGTTATCTTCTATTTTGTGAAAATAGCTTAGAAACAAAATTCTTTGGAATTGTAATACATTATTTATCGATTGAATAACGATGATAAATAACAAAGGCATACGAAATATTAATCATTTTTAATTGATACCTGTTTTTATGCATTCTTCGCTCTGACACATTTCTTTGTATTCTTCCTTATAAAATACAATCATTTGCAAAGTTAAGGTAACAACAAGAGTAATTACAGTTACCGTTAATAAAACAACGATTATTACGAGCCTTGTTTCCTTTCTGCTCGACTTTTCGTCTCCGTGATTACATTGCCTGTGTGTCAAAAGTTTACAAGATATTAACAAAAAATATATATATATATATATATCGAGATATAAGATAAAAATGTTTTTCAAATATTTATTCGATTCATAGGAAAAAGATTTTTAATAATAATTACCATGGAAGTTCTGAATTTTTATTATTGCCATCATCCACTTCCCTTCCATTGTTTTCGGGGTCATTCACCTATAAAAATAAAAAAAAATAAAAAAACCATGATTCAAATCGAGAGTATAACTCGCAATTGACATTAAATCGACAATAGACCAATTGACCTTTTAATAAATACGTCGATTTAATCTATTATTAATTAGTATTTATGAATCAATGACAGACAGATCTAACAAACGAGGAGACATTATTTATGTAATTAAAAAAACGAAAACTACTACAAGATCTTAAAAAATAATTCCATCGCATAAAAGCATTACGCGTTATTTCGATTTCATTTAGTCATTCGAAGCGTTTCGTCATTGCATCTTCCTCGTTGTATACACTTTTTTTTCAATAGGATCAATCGTAAAAAAAACCTAATCGGTTTACCTAATCAAACTTAGTTTAGTGTTAACCATTGGCACGAGAACGTACGATCGAAGGTTTCACCTTGCTCTAGAATCAATGGAATTACCTCGGCATTACGCGCCTCCTCTCTTTACATCCTGCTGTAATCTATAATAATCCTCCTCTTATTAAAGTCCATCCAAATGAACAGTATATTCCCTCCTTTCCCCCTCCGTCAGGGAAATCACTGAAATATAGTTGCGTAAGGGTGCATCGAAACAATATATAATTTCAAGAAAATAGCTTCCTACTATAAACGAATATTACTTATATATACATACATATGGATGTTTATATTCGTACCTATGTAAACGGTATTCATCGAAAGGACAAAAAGTCGCACTTATGATCTATCGATTATAATATTTATTTATATCGTCAAAAGTCATTGTTCGATTGATACGATTTTTAATTAATCCTTAACTACGGTAATTAATCGATTCATTTAGCTCCAATCGTGTGTACAGAAGAGACGTGCCGAACGATAACGCCTATCTTCCTCTCACTGAGTCTACTCTATTTATACGAATATACGACGATAGTATTCTTATTATAGATTTCCAACTTTTAAAATTGAAGTACGAACTGTATACAATGTATTCCAATTCAACAAGTTTTATGAAAATTCTTTTTTTTTTTAAATACACTAGCCATACGGGATTCGATTATTTTGAATTTTTCTTTTACAATGCAAAAGTTTGCTGATCTATCGTCTCTGTCAACCAATTCTTATAATTAATAATCATTGTTAAAGGCAAAACGATACTAATGCACATTCCAAGAGACGTTAATTATTGGTGTCAAGTTCTCGATTTTCCATTAGTTTTAATCTCTCGGGCTATATCCTATTTAAGGTGATACCTATACGCTCCATTTATCTTTTAAGAGACCGTTGATTTCACCTCGATCATGACGAAACATAAAATAGACATTGAAATAAGTACTCATTGCTATCGATCTTAATATACATTTTCGTTAATTGCAAGTCATTTATAGGATAGACGACGACTCATATACACGGCCTTCGTTTTAAAATAACTTGTTCATCGTATGTACATACTATGGATTTCGAATAATACATAAAAGAAAAAGAAACGTCGTTTTAGAAACGTTCTGAATTTTTGTCCATAAATCATTAACATTTCAGAAATCGAATATTAACAATGAAACGCGTATAAATACATTGCTTTTCGTCCACATATATCGAGGAACAAACAACTTCCATGCAAGGATCCTCGCTCGATCGATTGATCTATTATTTTACCGTACACCCATATTGGAATTTCAAAGCGATCAAACAAGGCATCGTATTCGAACATTTAAGTAATACGTCTTATGTTTTATGCAGGTGTAGCAACATATCGTATCCACAAAACGAAGGAGAGAGGGGAAATGTGTCGTCTCCAGGGACAACTGATATTAAAGAAAATAGTGATTCTAAGTCTAAGATTCACGATTACGGCAGGAAAAGGAAAAAAATTATATTAAAGAAAAAGTAAGAAGAAGAAGAAAAGCAAGGACTAAGTCTAACCTTGTATCTCATCTTTCGTTCCTCTTCAACCTTTTCCCCGTCGTCGTCAACTTCGCGGTTTCGTCGCTCTCGCTTCGCAACTCTGAAACAAAGAACAATACCGAGAGTTAAGTTATTAAGAAAAAATGCGTCGTTCGATGATGACGATGATCGGGTTGCTTCTTTGCATTGAATGAAAGAAGAACGCAACGTGTCGGAGACATCGAACGATTTCGTTTCTCCTTCGCCCAGTTTCTTTAGTTATTTCGTTTTGTACAACCACTGTATAGCCTACACATTTGTATATTTTTAATTAATCATTCATCTCTATCGATCTTTTAGAAGTTAGAGGTATAGAAAGATCATGTTATATATCCACATATAGAACTCTCAAAGAAGCATCGTGTTCAGAGTATTATTTATTTTTAGTTTAAACGATTGTAAGAAAAGGAACTTTCTCTATTAAGGGCAAATAAATGCTGACGTTCTTTTGCAGATTTCGTTCAATAAGAATATGATAATAGAAATTCTGCATACGTTTTGAAATCAATACGTTATCGGCATTGGCATTGACAAAGATATGCGAATGTTTATCGCATGTCTATAACATAATCATTTTTATGCAATCTATAATTACTTGTATGTTTTTCCGAAGAAGACAAACGCATCAATGGATGATCACTGAAACCGGTCTGACATCGTGTCGGATAAATGTATATATATATATATATATATAGTGGATTGTATAATATCCGATAGTACCAGCACGTAACGAAGATAGATCAATTTACGCTATTACATCGATACGTAAGCTCATTTTCTAGACTTATTTTTTTCTCTTTTTGTTTTATCTAATTCAGTTTAACGTTGCTTCGAGAGTTTCTTTTTCTTTCTAATAGATGTAACTTTATTCGTGATCGTATAATTACGAAAAGCTTAGCACGACTCTTTGTCTCGTTTTTAATATCAGCTAATTAGGAGTTGGAAAGAAAATCCGAAACGATTAAAGCGATAAATAAAGAGAATAGAAACGCTTCGTTTTCTTGAAAAGATAATTAAGATTTTCACTGGAAATCATCGGTGCAAAGAAAGTGGTTTAGCTCGTTCGTACTACATGATTAGAATAGATGATTGAAAACGAATGAAATAATAAAATATAGATCTATTAAACATAGGAAGACAACATGTCTATCTATAATATTTAAATGATACGTTATTTCTCGTTCTCTACTTTGTACTTTGCGTTATCTATCACGACGAGACGAATTAAAATATATTAATTAGAAAATTATATTTATGTTTAATAGCGTCCAAAAAGGAAAGATTAGATTAAATGATTAAGAGGGCACGAAGACGCACTGTTTTTTTTCGAGTAGACAAAATTTCGTTTCACGAGAGATTCTCATTTCATTCCCGCGCAAATGTTTTCCATTATATTAAGAATCGCTTCATTGTGTATCTCGTAACGCGTAAAAATATGTAAATTTATATTTAGAAGAACTCGAAATTTTTTATCTCGAACACATCGAATCGGAGATTATAACGAAAGTAAGATATAAATTAAGTATCAACCACGTGTATGCAAAGCCAACACGTGTCATTACGATCTATTACGTTCTAGCTTCTATTGCCTTGATCTTTGAACATTTAAGGAATATACGGAATAATATATAAACCAAATTGTAGAACGAAACGAATCGTTTGCCATCAAAATTTATTCTTTTATTCTAATCGTTAATCAAGAAGATCGATCGAAAACACGCACGTATAAAAATGAATAAAAAACATGAGAAGTCGATGGACTCACCTGATTTTTATTTTTTTGAATATATTTCTTTATATATACACACTTGCTTAAAAAGACATGAAATATATTATAATAGGAATTTCTTTTATAGGAATCCTATGAATATATTTCTTTGTTTTGTAAGACGCGTAGACTCGCACCGTGCACGATCAAAATCAAAATACGAAGTTGTGGAAAAAAGGCGAAGATTATGAGAGGACAACGAGCATGCGCGCTTACGAAAAAATATTTCTCCTCCGTCAGTTTAATTCGAGCTCGCGATTCTTCCCATCATCATACTATTTCATTCGATATTCGTTTGAAGATCTTCGCGTTTGCTATTTACCGCCTACGAGATTGCTCGTCGCTTCGAAGAATGTACGCTGTGAAACAGGCGATAAACCAAACTGAAGTTTCGGCTCGCGAAGAGGCGAGTCTAATCATCCTATTCCCCCACTCAACCGTCTAAGATAGTGTTAAGATCCTCGCTCTGATCGAAACTAACTTTATTCGAAAAAAATTAGTACAGATAGTTGTTTCTTTTTGTTATTTGAGTATATTTCCTACTTAAGTATTTTCCTCTTTACATTCTTCGTTCCGTTTTAACGAGTACATTTGATTCGTTAAATAACACAATCATTCTTATCGTCTATCATTTAACAACATCATACTATTCAAGATAAATTTATGTATTTTGTTAAAATATCATATTTTTCTTAACACGTTTGAAATATGTTATAGTCAAAAAGTAACGTATAAAATTAGTTAATAAAGGCAGTAAGTTCAAATGTTACGATTTGATTGGTCGTATACATTCGACAATTTTCTTTAATCTTAAGAGCGTAGGCCGTTAACACGTGCATCCTCATTTTGGCAATTCCTTTGTGATAGCAAAAGTCTTCGTTAGTACTATAGTCGTTTCTGACGTAGGATAAATAACCTTATCGTTATAATTTTTATCAGGACGCATAGGTCAAAAAGAAAATGACGAGTCACGCGAAGAGGGAATGAATTGTCTCGATATACAAAAATTTTAATCAAATGGAACAGTGTGATTTATAATAGCCTGATAACACACTTTATTAAAAAATATCAAATAGTCGAGGCCAGGTACACCCTATTCCAATGATCATGTTAAGCGTTAAGGACATTTCCGGAAAGGCTTCCCCTTCTCAAAGCGATTTCGCAATATCGCTATGAACACAAACGTTCGACAAAAATAGCCGACGTTTCTTTCCTCGTAGGAATATAGAACATTTAATTTCAATGGTATGGAAAAAAAATATTGTGAAGAAAAGAAAACAATTCGTTTATATCGTTATCCTAACAAGATCCATGAAACTGGATTGTTATTTACGAAAAACAAAATAAGTCATCAAAATTAATTGGAATTACAATTAAGCATCTATACTTATACAATTAAAAGAATCTTCTATAAGTTCTTGCGGTATCCATTCTTCAGCCGGAGATTGATGTAATACAACAATAGCGTGATTTTCTACTTCCTTCAATACACGTAACAAATTTCCACCGACCAATTTCTTTATATCCGAAGCAGACCACAGTCTATCCCTTGTTAATTCTGCCAATAACAATGGATATCCGGAAACATCTGGAAGCTCTGTAGGTGGACTGCAAGAAGCAACAAATGTATTAATATGCTTTAATTAGTCGAAAACATTGCCGAAACAAATATTCGTTAAACATCTTGTAAACCTTAGAATTCCATCGTAACCGGCTCCCAAGCCAACGTGATTAACGCCGGCTATTCGGCGTATATAATTTATGTGAGCTAAAAAAAATACAAGTAAAAAATTAATTCATTACTTTTAAATCAACTATTGCCTAATAAATTACTCTACCTATAACGTCGTGCATGGATGCCTTATCTCCACAGCTAAGGTGTGCACTGTCGAAACTAACCATGACTAAGCCACCATTAACGGACTTAAAAAAAATAATAGAGTTAGTAATAAGATATAAATTCGAGTTTAATGGCAAAATAATTATCAGCTAATCAACGATATTAAGCAAATACCCATAGTCGATAGTTACCAAATTTCGGAGTACGTCATCTGGTACATTGCTAGATGAATTACAAAGAGATCTTGCAGCGCTATGCGAAAATATAACAGGTGCCTTTGTTATAGACAATGCATCTTTCATAGTCCTGATCGAAGCGTGAGAAAGATCAACGAGCATTCCCAATCGATTTAATTCTCTGACAACAGCTTTTCCAAAACTCGAAAGCCCATTGCTCTGAAAATCTGCTGGAGCTACTCTATCTGGATCTTCAACGGAACAGGAATCTGCCCTAGAACCGTAAAAAAGAAAATTTTAATTTATTAATTTTCGGACGATTACGTGATCCTTTTTTCAAGGGCATAAACTTACCAGGGTGTATTACATTTGTGTGTCAAGGTCATATAACGTGCACCAAGACGTTGGAAACTTCTAAGTACCGCCATAGAAGTACCGATACTGTGACCTCCCTCGATCCCTACTAAACTAGCGATTACGCCGTCCTTGTGAGCCTTTTCGAGTTCACCACTCGTTGTTACCAGCCTTATTTTCGTCGAATATTTTGAAGTGAGTCTTCGAACGACATCAATTTGTTCGAGAGTAAGTTGCACCGCATCTAAAAATTGAGCCTCGCAAGGGACGTATGCTGACCAAAATTGTGCGCCTACGATACCTTGACGTAAACGTACAAGATCGGTTTGCCATTGAGGACCCCAAGTAGAATTCCTTGAGACGTCTTCATCGAACGGAAAATCTTGCAGTTTCGTACTTCCTCGATGTTTTCGTAAGTTCCAAGCAAAGTCGTTATGACTAAAAAAAATATATAATTGTTGATGCAATCTAACTCTCCTCTCTTCTGTATTTTTATTGTTCCATACCCATCGATCAATGGAACTTCTGAAAGCATTCTCCGAACGACCTGCAATCTTGCTTCTAGAAGATGAGAACTCCGGAGTTCCAATGCTAATGGCAATCCTACAGCGACGACTAAAGCGCATCCGAGAAAAAATATTCCTGCCGTAATTATCCATCTTCGTCTCATGCTACGTTCTACCGAGAAAAAAAATGTTGAACGTAAAAGATAACCGTAACTTTCGAAATATATCGAAAATCACTCTGTCGAAAATCACACTGATGTCTTTCCACAGGAAAAAGGCAATCAAGCGCGTAACATTATTCGTACATGAAATTACCATAACGGTGACTCGAAGCTTCCTTTCATCTTTTGTTACTTTCAACTGAGTTTCCTCGTCGGAATTGTTTTCGCAATTGAATAATGCGTCGAACCGTAAATAGAAATCATATCAAATCAAGATATTCTTTCTTAACCGTTACGATCGTTTTTCGCGACTTTTTTACAGTGACAATTTGCTAAACGAAAATTTTACCGACGGGCTTAATACAAACTGTGTTACGTCGTGCAAATCAAAACTCAGTGATGTGCAAAATAAGTAAAAAGATTGCTCAAACTGATTGATAAAATCCATACCAAGACTTACCATTTTCTCTCGAAGCATCTTTATTTTTATCCAATGAAGTCGAAACACTTGCCTCCTTAACGTGATGTAAAGCGTCGCCATTAGGTAATTTTCTCATTAGTTCTGGAGAAGAAAGTTGTAAACAAGTCTAAAAAATTGCAAAAATAATAGATGTTTTTTAATAACATCCTAAAATTTTATGAAAATTTATTTATAATTATTATTCGCTTTGGATGAAAGAATTATAGTACAATTTTTATAGTACGTACACATTGTAAGAGTCAAACATTATTATTATATAAAATTGAAAAGCAAAAGTGATAATGATAATACGATGATAATGATCGACCGGCACAGGAAGCTATTGAGTATCATAACCAATATCTATTTATTTGCTCTACCTCTAGTATATCAACGTCCTTTCGAGTTGGTGGTGGTGAACGATACAACATTCCATCCTTACTGAGTCCATAAAGCTCGAACATCTTATTCTTAATTTATTATTTCTGATAAAATGCACTGGCTACTGTAGTAAACATTAACGGGAGTGTTAGGATGTAGAACGGACGAACGCATGCGCCAACTTTTATATCGACCCGGGCCAGAAGACCTTTCAAAAGGAAAATCGTATTAATCGTTTGCAATTTCATCTGATATTACATATATAATGGAAATCATAATATATAAACATTATTTGTCTTTTATTTCATTATGTCTGTGTATATTTGCAAAGATGATGTATATAAAAATGATAGAAAATTGTCAAGTATAAATAATGAAAAATATTAAAAAAAAAGAGTTATTATATAAAAGACGAAAATGAAATCATAAATAACTTAAATAAGTACGTAATAAGAAAAGGAAAGTGAAATGAAATTGAAAAAAGGCGCGGAAAGTGAACGAAACAATTGAACTTCCGAAATGCGCGAAGTAACTGCGCGTGAAAGTACTTCTCGGTGCCGCCGCGACGCCATATTGTTTGCGGTGTAAGTGCACGTCGTTCAACGGTTTGCACCTAATCGGTCGTTTTTTCTTCCTTCGTTTGGTGAGTCCCGTCGGGATTTCTTACGAAAATTTCGCGAAAAGGCAACATGAAAAAAACCAAGGATGTGTCGGACGAGGACGAATATTCAGCGGACGATCCAGAAGAAGTAGAAGGAGCTTCGGAGGAAGAGTGGACTCCAGAGGCAGGAGCTGAGGTAAACCCACGCTACCGGAAACTTTTTCATCTTTTACTACTTATATCTATTACTTTACGTCTTGACTTATTCTATTTTTCTTATTCTACATTTCTTCTTAGTCGATCCAACAATGTTATCGATTAAAAAATAATAGTCGACTCTTCCTCATTTGCGATCGAACAATCGCCACAAACGGTCAAGAATTAATAAATTGTGAGATCCTCCTAAGAAACAACACTCGAAGAAATCATTGTTTCTTTCTAATTATTAGAGATCAAAGATTATCATTTTTTTGTATAATAAATATTCAATCATCGAGCTTCGTGAAAAGCTATTGCTTTTATAAGCATTCGATATGAACAGAAAAACACTTGGATGGATGTGTTAGGTACACGATAGAAACGTATCAAAATCTCATAACTCATGCTGTCTAAATGAAACACTTTAATCGAGTGAACATGTTATGATTATTCTCGAAAATTTGTCATTATTATTCAAATGTAAGTTCGATCGATTTTTATAATGCGCTGGGAATGTGTTGATAGATCGTATTTTTCTAAATTAAATCGTTTGTTTTCTATATTTTGACTATGTTTGTGCGGCCATCATTGCCGGCCGGTCAGTGGCGCCGGCAGTAAATTTTTTAAACGCGCGAATCTAATGTCGACATTTATCACGATAAGTATATTAATATTTCCATCAAGTTTTTACTAATATTAATATTTATTTCCTAACTATATATAATTTATAATTTTTTATTTTAAACAAGTATCAATTTTAACAAAATATTTTATAATATATTTTTATGCATTGTTAAGAGTACTTCAGTTTACATTCCTTTTTAGAGTGCTACAAAAAAAAGACCACAAAGGGAAGCTGCTAAAAAAAGACAGCATTCGGAAGAGGAAGAAGAAGATGAGGAAGAGGAGGATGAGGAAGAAGAAGATGAGGAAGACGACGAATCTGATTCAGATGCAGAAAAAAAACCCAAAAGGAAAAGACGTTCTAAGAAAGAAGAGGATGACAAAGAAGAAGATGAAGAAGAAGATTCTGATGATAATAGTTTCAATGAATCATCAGGGGAAACGCCAAAAGATTACACAGTATGTTAAAATTTATTATAGTACGTAAGACAGAATATAATATTAAAATTATGTCAAATAATTATAATATTTATTATAGTCTGGAGCATTTGTCGTTGCAAAAGCTGATATCGGAGGAAATAAAGATCCAACTTTATGGAGGATAGATGGGAAAGCATTACTTCAAAAATTCTTACCTTTCAAAGAAGATGGAAAAACATTGTACAAAAGTACCTCCACGGTATGTATATATATTTATTGATAAAGTAATTACTTAAAGGTATATATTATGTTACAATTCATTTAAGCAATAAATGTACATTTAATCTTTTTAGTATTCTGGGTGGTCAGTCAGCAACAAAGACAAATATTTAGCAGCACAGGTAACTTTTAAAGTGCAAAATAGAACAGAAACAATTGTGGAACTTCATCTTGATCAACAACAGCAAGAAGTTGTAAAGTTAGTGGATTAATTTTTTATATACAATCACATTACTTTTATTTATTTAAAAGACTCTCTTAAAGAAGAGAATTTCTGTTTTAGGGAGGAAAAAGAAGATTAAATGTAGTTTGAGTTTGCTATTATTTGTTTATATATGGTTTAAGGTATATTAAGGATGAATACTTCTACATCCACATATACATATGAATGAAAATACAGAAAGCGTCATAGATGTCATCCTCCTAAATACTACAGTCAATATGAAATGATGCATGCCAATACCAAGTCTGTAATAGCACATTTTATATTGTCTGCAGACTTTGGCAAGGCAGTAATTATCACGCTCTATGTATAAACATTACATATATGCACGAATATGAAGCAGTAATGTAGCAGGTTCATATTTAAATTTAAGATTGGGTGAACCGTGGATCCAACGTTATCGTAATGGATGGCTTTAGGCATAGTGAATGTGATTCTACCAAAAAAAATACCTGTGTACTGCGATGAACAAGTGCAGATATCTATGAGTCTGCGTTTTCATGGAAATGTTTGATAACATAATATGTAAAAACTGAATGGGATTTTATGCCTATGACAAAAACTAATTGTTTAAAAAAATATGTATAATTTTTTTTAGGAAAACATGATTATTTTTTAGACGTCAATGAAGATCATGATTTAAAAAAATCTTAAACTCAGTAGTCATCTACATGACTGCATTTAATAATAAAGTAAAACATCCGGTAATTAAATAGTCCATTTTTGTTTTCTACCCAAGTTACAAGGTGCTACTTACGCAAAGGAATCTCATTATTTTTCATTATCGATTATTGTGGCCCAGCAGTAACATATTACTATATGGTTTTAGATTTATATCCATTGCTTTTGATATTACCTATTCCACAATGAATATCAGCATTGATAATTATCTTCATTACGGAAATAATTGATTAAAATTCTTAATTCATCGAATACGAAAGTCGTAATTTTATGGAATCTATCTGATCGTGATTAATAGAAACATTTCATGAATGCAAGTTATAAACTAACGTACATTAAAAAAAGAGAATTGCATAAAGAAAATCTTGTAGTAGATCTTTATTTAGTTTTCCCATATTTATACATTATACCTTTTTTTCTACAGTGTTCTTAATATATCTATTTTATTTCGTAACTAAACTAAAATTTTTTAAATTATCCCCTTGTGCTTCTTTATTTCGTAGACAGGTTGATAAATGTAATAACAAATCATCACAATTTCAGGCGAAGTGACACCTTTGAAAGGGTAAATGCATGAATTTCCTTCACAAAAGGAAAATAGCATTTACAACCGATCTTGATTTACGTATTTTATATTTATATATAGTAAATCTATAGATAAAAGCAAAATTGGTCTTTATAAAAAAAAAAGAACATCGGTAAAGATATAAATTTTGCAGAAATATTTAATATTGTGTACTTAACATCTTATCATGAGCCCCATATATCTTAATAAAAATGAATAATGTTATGTAATTTATGGCATTTTTTCGTGTAAAAATATACGGAAGAACATATATCATGTTTTCCAATACTATTAAAATAAGAATGTAAATATGCTAGGTGAATCAAGAAATAATTCTTGCACATACAGTTCTTATATTGCTCAAGTATAATTTATGATTTTGATTGTCAATGTAGAATAGAATAAAAGTTACATAATCTTATTAACAAATATAAAACATGAATATAAAACCATTTAATCATCCTATTTTATTCTGTACGTAAGCATAATTAAATTGTGTTTATATATCATATTAAATCATAATATGAAATATAATTTAATTAAAAAATTAAAGTATAACATTAACTGAGAACCAATAGATTATACGTTAATAAGGAAGATTATTATAAATGAATGTAAGCGAACGTGTGTTTTGAATATTAAAGGAATAAGCATATAAAAAGATTACATTGCATATATATATATATATATACACACACACACTACTATATATATATAGTAGCATTGATTTGACACAAATTAGTGTATATTTAAAAAATTAACAAAAGACTGGAATTTTTGGTCTTTTGTTTTTATATTATATAATTAATATATCAGTTATATCAAATTAATTCTTTGTTGTAATGAGACATTAAAAAACCCCCATACTGAATAATTACATATATAAAATCCTTTTGTGCATATATTTAATAACAAAAATAAACTTAATTAAAATTTTAACGAATAAAAAAACAAGTTATAATTTATTAGTGTCGATCAAAAATATTTAAAACTTTTAATAATAATAACTATTTTATATACTAAAACACGAATGTTATACTGACACATTGTCGTTCTAAAATCATGACTTACAAAAACATTTAACAATATCCATATTTTAAAAATATTGGATAATATATCTTTTCGTATTTATCCACAGCCCCATATTAAAATAATTATATTTAAAAAATAATAACGCTGCTATATATCGCGGATCGTACGTAATCGGTATCGCGAAGATATATATATATATACATTGCATGTACATATATTTTTACACATAAAAGTAGGCTAATGGACCTATAACATTTTTTATATACTCAGATTTTAGCACGTTTATTATTGACAATTCAACTAAATGTTTAGCAAACTAATCTGTCTTATTTATTCTCTATTAGATTGTAGCCTCTTATTTCTATTATCTTTAAAAAAAGATTTCGAAAAAGTATTTAGAAAAAAGTGTTTAGAAATATCTTAGATTGCCTCCTACAATATATTATTGTTTGTTGTTTACATGTTGTTAAATAATTATCATCTATTAAACAATTAATACTTGCTAAAAATTCATTCAAATAGCTTTTTCAATTATACTATCAAAAACCAGGTTCCATTCTGACGGATAAAACATTATTTAACATATCACGGATTTCTGCCATTTCTATTCTGCTTTTTGCTACAATATCCTCTAATTTTTTATTTTCTTGCATTATTTTTTCTACTTTCTCCCAGCATTTACTATCATCGAATTGACAGCAACAATCTGCATGCATGTCTTCAGTTCTATAAATATGATCTAATTTTTCTTTGCATTCGCAAGTTCGATTTTTCTTTTTACAACAGTTATCTTTTGTCTTTAATAAAGTCGTTGTAGAAGATGTACTTGAGGTATTTGTGCTTACACTTGGAGAATATTTATAAGTTTTAAATGGACCATAATTTTCATTGGCCTTTTCTGTACTTAAACACTTGTCTTCATCTGTAGATTCTACAGTAGAATTTAATTTTTTAATGTCTGTTATTTTTTCAGATGCATATAAAGCAGATGATAGGTCAGATCTGGATTCTTTATCTTGCGATACTTTAGATATTATTAAGTTTGAGCAATAGAAACTTTCTGTATCTAACTCATTTACTCTTGCTTGACGTTTCAAACCTCTTCGTCTATCTAATAAACTTTCATTAATCTGGTTTTTCATAATTATACTGTCACTAAATCTTCTACCATCCGGAATGATATTTTTCTCTCCTAAATTAACTTCATCATATCCTTCACTAGCACGTCGAGTACCAACATATTTAGAGAAAATATTGCCATCTTTCTCTGTTATAGTATCAATTGATTTGAATTGCTCTTTTTCTCTAGTTTTATATTTCATATTAAGAGTTATTTGGTCATCGAAATAATTACTTGATAATTCGTCAGTTCCAAACAATTCAGTACTATCATTAAATTGATCGGATAACTTCCTCTTTATAGATTCATCTAATTTATTAATAGATGATTTTTCTGACTTTATACGCATTTCCTTTAATTCTCTTAATTTAGAAATATCATTAATAGTACAGTAATCATCCATCTTTTCATGTGATGTTTCTTTTGTATTTGGCAGGCATATCTCAATTAAATCTCCATTATGTCCAAAAGCAAAAGACTTTTGTCCTTAAATATGTATAATAAAATAAAATAGAAAATAATTTAAAGAAGAAGATGATACATCAATATAGTTATCTTACCAATAATCATACGTTTATTACGCATATCTGGGCTTTTTGACCGTGGCTGCTCCAAAAATTGTCTGTTGTCTGGTGATAATACGGAATGTCTGGATTGTGGATATATTTTATTATGTTCATAAGCATTGTATATTGCATATGCATCCATTTCATGTGACTCGTGTTCGCGTAATCGTTCCATAATTTTTTGGACTATTTCAGATGGTGCTACATACGGTGAACCTTATAAAATATCACAAAACATTATTAATAAAAAATATTTTATATAATATATTACAAATAATATATAAAACGGATTATTAATTCTATTTAAATAAAAATAAAATAAGCAGAAATTTCACTCATTTAGAATTATAATTTTTCAAAGGGAATCTTTAATTTCAAAATAGTTTATGATTTATTTGTATGTAATTATATCTATCTTGCAAATACTGTTATAATTAATGTTAAATGACTTCCTATACATATTTCTATCACATATAATTGTTCCTATATATAAACTCATGCATTTGGAAATACATATTAACAAAAATATGTAGAATAAGCTTCATTTAATTATAAACACACACATGTAACAAAAACTTGCATGTAGAATAATCCAAAATTTGCAATATTAATATACCTTATAAAGAAAAGACAGTAAGTAACAATAATAAATCAATATTTTTACACATGCTTTGACTTTCATATATAACAAATTAAAAAAAGATATTCATGTTTTTGCAGCAAACAAATGTAGTTGTACATTGCATTCATTAAACTTACAAATGTACTGGACCCAGAATGTCTGCGATGTAAAATACTTGTTTTCATACTTAATGTGCCATCGCTTCCTATAAAGTATCAGTTACATAGTACAACACTACAATATTACATTAAGTTTTTGTTCATATTATAAACTTTGAATAATATTGTAGGTTTATCCTATTAGGGATTGTAACATACAGTTCATCTAAAAAGATATATACACTATGAAACCATTGCTTACCTGTTAGACCCCTGTATCCCAAAGATACGGAATCAAATGATTCACTTGTTTCTTGTTGCTGTTTAACAAAGTCATTTATAGCAATTCCTTTTAATTTTGATGGTTGTAAGAACCTTTTAGGTATACGAGATAATGGACCACTTTCCTGAGGACTATTGGAACAACCACCAAATCCAAGACTAAGTAAAACTGCTTCAGGATCTGCTTTTCTTAGTTCCAGTA
Organism: Dolichovespula media; assembly: GCA_911387685.1. Lineage (NCBI taxonomy): Eukaryota > Metazoa > Arthropoda > Insecta > Hymenoptera > Vespidae > Dolichovespula > Dolichovespula media. The sequence continues at coordinate 87,636 of OU426874.1, read as the reverse complement.
AACTTTCTATACTACTGCAATGGCTACTGTCTGACTGAAAACTTTGGTCTCGTGCAAGTCTACCATGAGGAAGAGAACTATAATACAAATATATCATTTTTGTATCTATACAACTGAAGGAAAAATCTTATTGAAAAATGTCATGCTTTATACATTCATAAACATATTATTAATTTTATTGTGTGTGTGTATATTTGTTAAAACATTTACCTAGGTATTTTAGTAGACATATTGACTGCTGATGAACCAGGCACATTTATAGGAGCTGATACAGTCATAGTAGGAATCTTTGAATAATTTCCCTTCAAAACTGGAATGTCTTTAGCTGGTGTAGGTATTACTGAAGTGCTAGACTTAACGTCAATTGAGATAGGTACACTTGATTTTATAGGTGATGGTATGGAATCAACCCATTGTTGAACTGGGCTATTACGACGTCTCATTTCCCACATTCCACGTAGCCAATCAGTTACTCTTACAATTGTTTCTTTTCCTATACTCTCTAAAAATATATAATTCCTCAAAAATGTATTATAAAGCATCTATCATTTGTCATAATAATATATGAAAATAATTGCAATTACAATACAAACTATAAATATTTCAATACGTTCAGAAATCTAATTGTATCAAAATATACCTGGGTCCATATCCCTTAGGCAGCATAAGTAATACGCAAATTTATTACAAAAAAAAGAAACACAAAATTTTGATATGTTCGACATGAATATTAAAACATTATCAGGATGAAAAAAGTAATACATCAATAATTGTAAAATTACCTTGAAATTATATTATATACACGTTACATTATCTAAAAAAATTAGCGTGCTCTTTAAGACATGTCTATAAACTTTGTTAGGCCATCTAAATAATTTGCGTCGTGCATAGTGACTGAGCTTATAACAGCCACTTGTTAATATACATGTGTGTGTGTGTATGTACATATATAGTGTGGTCACTCATATATGCAGAGACATATATATTATGTGCCCATATATATGCCCAATCGGTATGTACGTTTTCAATCAATTTGCGCAGTTTTTATGTAACTTCATAGCATGGTGACTTTATCTGGCAGTACTTTCTTTGAGTTTATATTTTAAATAAGAAAGAATGTAATAAAATTAATAAAAAATTAACAAAACGAGCGAATTCTTATTTTTTAAATTTTATTTATTTACTCATGAAATTAATAATAAGAATATGAAATGGAATGTCGAAGAGAAGGTCTGTATCTATGGTAACAAAACGATAGTGACATTTTATTCAGTATTTGTAACTAGTATTACAGATTTTTAAATTATGGATTCATTACCTAAAAAATTTAGAAACGATATATTAGTTTTAATACCAGAAAAACATAGAAAAAAATATTCTAAGCTAATCAGTCGCATTTTTCATGAAATTGAAATTATATATATGAAAGAAAAACAAAGTTTAGAAATTAAAAATGTTGTATACTTTGAGAAGGATCGTTATCAAAAATTAATAACCAATTTTGACAGTTATAAATTATACAAAGATAAATTTATAAAAAATCGTAGCCTTCTTATGAAAAATTATTTTCTTTCTCATGAAATAATAAGAAATATTATTCAAGCAGCACAGTTAACACTTCCAAAAATTATTTGTGACCTTAAGGAATATCAACATTGTAAAATTATAACCTTATCTCAATTACAAAGTATATGTACCAAGGAAATTAATAGGAATGCTTTATTTATAACAAGTAATTTTTATGATGAAACATATAAAGCTATAATAGATGCAAAAACATTAAAAAATATGCCTACAAAACGTTTAATACATTTTTTACAGTGTGTAACAAATGTCTTTGCTCAACAGATTATATTAATAATGATAAATTCAACTGATAATATAATAAATTTTATGGAGAGTAAATATAGCTGACCGCAAATCGAAATTAAGCTTATATATGAAAACAATCAGATTATTTTAAAGCCCAATGCAAAAGATTTATTTTATACATTCCATGATATTCTTTCAAAAATTCAAAATGTTGCTCAAGAATTGATTCCATTTGAGAAATGTTTTAACATAAATACGAATCATGAATATATTAAAATAAAATTACCAGAATGGTTTGTTAAAAGTTCTTATAATAAATTACAAATGAGACTGGAAAATATGCTTCAACCAATAATCAATGATCTTAATACTATTATTAATCAGTTTGATATTATATGCGATGGTACAAATGTAAAAGACACAATTCTATTATTAATTTCACAAAAGCTAGATTTTGATGTCTGTCTAGCTGAAATAAAAAAATATAATATTTATTGTAATGCTGCAAAATCAATGGTAACAAACGTGTATTATGATATAGGTCCATTAAATCAAGAATCTGCAAAAAAAGCATTAATAAAATATTGCTCTGAAATAATAGACATACTTACAAAGAAATTAGTAAACTATCATCTAACATATAATCGACATATTTGTTTTGAATTTGAAAATCTTAAAGCAAAGGCTTTAAATGTACCCAAAGATGCAAAGAGATTAACTAAATTAATTGATTATATGTTGCATGATTCAAAAGTCTTGGTAAAGGAATTGAAAGAAAAGATACATAAATCGACAGAAATGTTAAGTATTCTTTTAGAAATAACTACATTAACAAATGATCATATGAGAATAAATATAGACACTATCAGTTGGTTGAATTTAATACAACCCATATTTATACAAAGCAATATTATATGTGAAGCAATTAAAAGTGATTTTGAAGATGACCTTCAAAAACGGATAAATATTTTAAATGTTGAAGTAGATAATCTCTTTCCATCTCTTATGATTTTAGATAATATGGATAATATTAAGAAAGTTCAAGAATATTCTGAACATTATGATGATCTTATCAGAAAAGTCAAAGAAATAGATGATCAAGTTATCAAAATTAATGCAGAAGAATCATCTTTTAAATTTCCAGAAACTGAATTTCCAAGAATAGTTGAATTAAAAGAGATAGTTAATCCATTTTATTGTCTTGTTAATGTTATTCGTCAATGGCAAAAAGATAATTCTATATGGTTAAATGGACCTTTTGAGTATTTGAATCCTGGTGTGATCAAAGAAAAGACTTTAGATTATTTTACAAAAATTACAGAGATGAATAAACAATTCAAGTCACGAATTAAAATGGATGTTACATCAAATAAATCATTTAAGTTTTCTGGAATCACAGATGACCCAGATCCTATGCAACAACCTGCTCCACTGAAACTATCCTGGCAAGCACTTAATGATATTAAACAATTTAAAGTATATTTACCACTTGTTATGTGTGTATGTAATCCTGCACTTAAGGAACAACATTGGAAAGAAATGTCTATTATATCACAGTTTGATCTTACTCCAAATGCAGGAACAACTCTTCAGAAAATTATTAATTTTAATCTAATAGAAGATTTAAAGAAATATGAAATTATAAGTACAAAGGCTACTAAAGAACTTTGTCTTTATCAACAATTGTCAGAAATGCAACAAATGTGGTATACAATTTCATTTGAAATAATTTATTGCAACAAGACCAAATTGTTTGTATTTAAAAAGCAAGAAGATATAGACAGTCTTCTTGAAGATCATTTCCTAAAAATAGAAGAAATGAGAGCATCTCACTTTGTTGAATCTATATACTCACCTCTTAGAGACTTTCATTTTTCTTTAAAAAAGATACAAGAAATAATAATGCTTTGGCTTGAAATACAGAAATACAAAATTTCTGTAAGCTCAATATTTTATTGCCAAACAACAAAAACTTATTTATTCCAAGAAAATTCTATATATAGAGAAGTGAATAAAACATTAGAAAATATTCAGAACAGAATTTCAGAAAATGCTACTTTTCATACTATACAGAATGATTCTGATATATTAAATAATTTACATGATGCAAATATTAAAATGGATCAGATAATGAAAAGTGTTCAGAATTATTTAGATAGCAAAAGATTAGACTTTGAAAGATTCTTTTTTCTATCAGATACAGACATTCAAAATATATTATTTGAATCGGATAATATTGATAAATTGCAGTTATGTTTGCAAAAGTGTTTTCCTGGTATCAAAAAATTAAAATTTGATAAAACTTGTAACATCTATTCTATTTTGGGAGATTGTAATGAGAGTCTTCAACTTAATACAAATATTATAATATTAAATGGTGAACAAAAATGGTTATGTACTTTACAAAAAGTATTAAAAGATACAATTTATGAGAATTTACAAGAATGTTATTTGCATTTTGAAGAAAAGGATGTATGTGATTGGATTACAAATATGCCAAGCATGGTAATAATTTGTATTTCTTGTATTTATTGGACCTCTCTGGTTCAAAGTTGTTACTCACCTTTTAATTTATTATTACTAAAAACAGTTTACAAAAAGTATTCTGAATTTTTTATAAATCTATCTGATCAAGTTAAAAATAATATAATGCATCAAGAAAGAAAACTTTTGATGTCGTTAATAATTATAACTGCTAATCACAAAGAAATTATTAAATTATTATTAGAAAACAATGTTAATTCTTCTACTGACTTTAACTGGTTGGCACAAATGCGTTATTACTGGACTGAAAGTGATATAAAAGTTTCATTATGTAATGCTACAGTAAATTATGGGTATGAATATAATTATTATCAACAACATTTAGTGAGTACACCATTAACTGATAGATGTCTGCGTACATTAATGGAAGCTTATAGTTATCATTTATATGGAACTATTATTGGATCAGTGGCAACTGGTAAAACAGAAACTATTAAGTATTTAATAAATTCTCTTGCAATGCCTTATTATATATTAAACATGAATGAAAGATTTACTTACAAATCTATATTATATGTACTGAAAGGACTTATTTCTTGTGGAACATGGATTTGTTTTAAAAACTTAGATAAATTGGAGTTAAGTGTACTATCTGCAGTTACACAAACAATCGTGAATATTCATCAAGTAACATCAACGAATTTGAAATCTGTGATGTTTGAAGGAATCAAATTAAATTTAAATCCAAATGGAAATATTTGCATTATTACGAATGTGCAACATACTAAATATTATGAATTACCAGATAATTTGAAAATACTTTTCCGCACAATTTCTATGATAAAACCAGATCTCAATCAAATAATAGAAATGGAACTTATAGCATCTGGTTTCTGTAATGGAAGAGAGCTTGCAGCAAAATTGATTATAATTTATAAATTGTTATCAGAGCAATTATTAGATAGACCGCATTATAAATTTAATATGTGCTCAATGAAAACAATTATTAAGACTGCAAGGATGTTAAAAATTCATTTTCAAACAGAAGATGAAAATGTTTTATTGCTACGTTCAGTAATTGATATAATTTTACCAATATTATGTAATGAAGATATGATAATTTTCCAAAATATAATACATAGTATATTTCCTTGCATTAAGTTACCATCTTTCAATTATGATACAGTTTTAATGGCTCTAGAAAATGTATGCAAATCAAGATCTCTGCATTTTCATGAAATACTGAAACTAAAAAGTTTACAAATATTTGAATTAATGCATGTTCAACGTGCTCTTATACTTATTGGTGGTCCACTTACAGGAAAAACAGAAATGTTACAGATTCTTGCAGATACATTTTTATTACTACATAAATGGAAAGATAATAATGGTGCAAGAGTTACACTAGAGATTATAAATCCAGGAGTCATTAATAGCAATCAATTATTTGGTCAATACAAGAAAGAATTGAATTTATGGGAGGATGGTTTGTGTTCTAAAATATTCCGTACCTTTGCAACAAATACTTCATCAGATAAAAAATGGTTGATATTTGATGGATCCTTGAGTGATGTGTGGGTTGAAAATTTGTATACTGTAATAGATAGCAATAAACTGCTTCATTTAATCTCTGGAGAAAGGATTTCGATGACACAAACAATGTCTATAATATTTGAAACTATAGATTTGGCAAATGTATCTCCAGTTATTGTATCACATTGTGGTATGATTTACATTGAACCACAATCTATTGGATGGAAACCATATATATTATCTCATATAAGTAAAAAACAAATGTATAATAAGCATGAAAAAATAATGTATTCACTATTAAGCTGGTCATTAGATGCTTGTCTTCAATTTGTACATTTGAATTGCTCAATGACAATAAATGTAGGAGAATTACATCTTGTGACATCAACATTAAGTTTATTTGAAATATATTTACTAGAGGCTTGTAATGAACAGTTAGAAAGAAAAGAAAATTTAGATCATTTTGTCATATGGTCACAAGCAGCTTTAATATTATCTTTAGTATGGGTTCTTGGAGGAAATTCATGCACAGCTTTTCAAATAAAATTTAATGAATTCTGCATTGCACTTTGGAATAATGCTCACAATAAATATCCACGTCCAGAAGAAATTAAACATTATGATATTGCTTTGCCTACTGAAGGATTGATACAAGATAATTTATATATTTTTAAAGGTGTAGGTAATTGGAAACATTACAATGATTTATTGAAAGGTGAAACAATAACAGATATGTGCAATTTTGATCAAAAGTATGTTCCAACTCTTAATTCTATTAAGTATAGTCATTTATTTCTTACACACATAAAATATTGCAAACCTTTTATTATTTGCAGTAATACTACAACAGGTAAAACTGTTTTTTTACAGAACTTGTTAAAAAATAAATTATCAAAGCACAAATATTTAACAAACACTTTTAATTTTTCTTCTCTTATAACTGCAGAAAAAGCAAAGTATTTATTTTTATCATATTTAAGTAGAATTAAAAGAAGATACTATGCTTTGCCAGAAGATAAATATTGTATAAACTTGATAGATGATTTAAATTTAAATACTGACACAAATATTGATTCAAAGTCTGTGCTAGAATTAATACGACAATATTTTAATTATGGGTATTGGTATGACACAAAAGTACTTGAAAAAATCTTCATTACTAATATTAACTTTTTATTAACAATAACTACTGGTCATGACAAACATAATATTTGCCCTAGATTCATGCGACATTTTAATATTTACACATTTCCTGAACTTACAACAGATAATATATATAAAATATTTTCTAATATGCTTTTATCTAATTTAAAAAATAATCTTTTTAGCACAGATGTATTAAATAATGTAACAAGTATAACAAATGCTACCATTGATGTTTACAATTCAATATTCAACATCTTGCGTCCAATACCTGCCAAAGTGCAGTATTTATTTAATATTAGAGATATATACAGAGTGATAAGTGGTTGTAGTCTTATCCAAAAAGAATCAATAGATACAAAAATTATATTCATTCGCTTGTGGGTACATGAAACGCTGCGTGTATTCGGTGATCGGATTTTAGACGATGACGATAAAGAGATCTTATATCAAAGTATAAAAGAAGCAGTGAAAAAATATTTTAAAGATTCGTTTGAGTCTGCTTTTGATCATTTACCAAAATTTGAGGATAACAAAATTACAAAAAATAGTCTGAGATACCTTCTATTTGGTAATTTTATAGAATTGGAGAAAACTTCACCAAAGTATAAAAGATATGAAGAAATAAGTTCTTTGGAAATATTGAAAGATACAATTGTATCTTATATGAAGGATTATAATAATACCAATATTGAAAAAATTGATATTGTAATAACACAACAAATTTTGATAAATCTAGTACAAATTTGTAGAATATTGGCCATGCCTGGTGGAAATGCAATAATTATTTCTACTGTTAGATCTGGCAAAAGATCAATAACTAAACTTGCTAGTTATATACAACTAGAACAAAAATTCTTTGAACCTACTACAGATTCATATTACAATTTTAATATTTGGAGAGAAGATTTAAAAGAAATATTACGTATGTGTGGAGAATCTCAAAAAAATTGTACATTCTATCTTACAGATAGACAAATGAAGAATATATTCCTTCAAGATATTAATAGTTTGTTAAATATTGGTGAAATACCTGACTTATTTTCAAGTGAAGAAAAACTTAGTATCATAGCAGCAACACGTATATATGCTCAAAAAGGTGATCCAAATGCAGAAATAAATATTTCTGCTGTAATGGATTATTTTATACAGCAATGTAAAAATAATTTACATTTCGTACTTGGCTTTAGTCCAATCAATAACACAATGAGAAAATATTTTTATTTATATCCTAATTTAATCAAATACTCTACAATAAATTGTTATGATATATGGCCAGAGGATGCTCTTGTTGAAATAGCTAGAATTCATATAGAAACCATAGATATTCTAGAAAATATAAAAGATAGTGTAATAAAAGCTTGCATAAATTTTCATAACGATGCAAAAATAAATAGCTTAATGTACTTAAAGGATAATGAAATACCAATGTATGTTACAAACTCAGCTTTTTTACATACTGTAAAGTTATATGCACATTTAATTACTAAGAAGCAGGAACAAATTATTACTAGCAAAAATAGGTATATGATAGGCTTAGAGCAACTTGAAATAGCAGCAAAACAAGTAGAAAAAATGAGTATGACATTAACAATTCTAAAACCTGAATTGGAACTATCTGCTCAAAGAACTATAAAGACAATGAGAGAAGTTGAACATGAAAATTTAACTGTAGAGAAGGCTACAATCCTTATAAAACAAGAAGAAGGAATTGCCAATAAAAAAGCAGAAATTGCTGCAGTTCTCAAATCTGAATGTGAAGCTGACCTTGCAGTAGCTATTCCTATTCTTGAAGATGCTGTTTTAGCTCTAAATACATTAAAACCAACTGACATTACTTTAGTCAAAGCTATGAAAAATCCTCCTGACACCGTAAAGTTAGTGATGGCTGCTGTTTGTGTTATGTTAGGCATAACACCAGATCGAATCATTGATCCTATTAGTGGAAAAAAAATTACAGATTATTGGGGTCCAAGTAAACGTATTTTAGGAGATATGAATTTTTTACAAAATTTGAAAGATTATAATAAAGATAATATACCATCTATGGTTATACAAATTGTTAAAAATGTTTACATGACTGATAAAAATTTTGTACCTCATATTGTTGCTAAAGCATCAAGTGCTGCAGAAGGACTTTGTAAATGGGTAAGAGCAATGGTGTCTTATAATGAAATTGCTAAAGTGGTAGCTCCAAAAAAAGAAAAATTAGTAGCAGCTCAGAAAGAATGTGATGAAGCAGTAGCATTTTTAAATGAAAAACGTCGGACTCTTTCTAATTTAAATGTAAAATTGGCTACTCTGAACAATAGCCTTCAAGATACTTTAAAGAAAAAATTAAAATTAGAGGAAGAAGTAAGTAACTGTACAAAGAAATTGCAAAAAGCAGAAAGTTTGATTGCAAGTCTCGGAAGTGAAAAAGAACGTTGGTTACAATTTGTATGTAATCTTCAATTAAATTATGATAATTTGGCTGGAGATATGATACTTTCTTCTGGGATAATAGCTTACATGGCTCCATATAACATCAAATTTAGAGATAAAATGATAGAGAAGTGGATCAAGCTTCTACAAATTTTAAAATTACCATATTCTAAATCTTATGATTTTGTAAATATACTTGGAGTGGAATTTGAAATAAGTTCATGGTATCTTAGTGGCTTATCTAAAAACAGATTTTCCACAGAGAATGCTATTATTATGAAAAACTCTAAATTATGGCCTCTATTCATTGATTCTCAGAATCAAGCTAATAATTGGATTAAAGAAATAGAGAAAAAGAATGGTCTTAAAGTTATAAAATTCACAGATCCTGACTACATATCCATCATACAGTATAATATTGAAAATGGTATACCAATTTTGTTAGAAAATATTGGAGAAGAACTCGAAGTTGCTATAGATTCACTTTTGTTAAAAAATATTTATAAGAATGGAGATGATTGGTATTTAAAAATTGGTCGAACCATCACAAAATATTCACTCAATTTCAGATTATATGTCACAACAAGATTACCTAATCCACATTATTTACCTCATGTATATAATAAGCTTATTGTAATAGATTTTTCACTTTCTTGTGAAGCTCTTCAAGATAAACTTTTAGATATAATTATTGGAAAGGAAAGATTAGAACTCCAAGAACAATTTGAGAATATTTGGATAGAAGATGCTATTAATAGAGAAGCTCTTAAATCACAAGAAGATAAAATTTTAAGAACATTATCATCTACTAGTACAAATATTATAGAAGATGAAAAAGCCATACAAATATTGGATTCTTCCAAGACACTTTCTTTGGAAATAATAAGAAAACAAGAACAAGCTGAAGTGATGAAAAATAAAATAAATATGGTTCGAAGTACTTATATGCAATATACTAAATTTTGTGCTGGATTATTTGCAACACTTAATGCATTATCAAACTTAAATCATATGTATCGCTTTTCATTCAAATGGTTTATCCAATTATTTACACGGTCTATCCAAGGATCAAACAAAAATATTCCCCTTGAGAAACGGTTGAAATTATTAAAATTTTCATTTACACAAAATCTTCATTCTAGTGTCTGTAGATCTTTATTTGAAAAACACAAACTTGTTTATTCATTTTTACTATGCTCTAAAATTTTATTAGACAATAAGGAAACAACAGAAAAAGAAATTAATTTTTTTTCTGTCACAGACATAGAGTACCCTAATTCTTCAACTTTATATAAAGCACCAATTTGGTTATCAACAAAATTGTGGAACAAAATTTGTTATATAAATGATAACTTACCCAATTTTTATGGTCTTGCACAAGATATTTCTTCTAATGATATAGCTTGGAAAATATATTGGACCTCGGATCATTTAGAAACTCGAACATTACCAGATCCATGGAATAAAACATTAGGCCCAATTCAAAATTTAATATTAGCTAAAATTGCAAAGCCAAATAAGATCATTTATCATATAATATATTTTGTGGAGAATTATTTGGGAAAAATGTTTAACTACTCATCTCAATATACAATGTCACAATCATATGCAGAATCTAGTTGCCTTCATCCGCTTTTATTTATTTTACCAAGCTACTCTTTGCCTCTTTCTTTTCTTTCTGCTTACGCAAGTACTATTGGCTATTCATCAAAATATATTTCTCTTTCTATGGAAAACACAGATAAAAAAAAAGCAGAAATACTTATTAAAAAAGCACAAAAAGATGGTGGATGGGTATTTCTTCAGAATTGTCATCTTGCTGTTCCATGGTTATTTCAATTAGAAAAAATTTGTGAAAATTTTAATGCATCAAACACATCTTTAACTTTTCGATTATGGCTATCCAGTTATTCTATTAATGAATTTCCTATTAGTCTTTTACAAAACAGTATAAAGATAACATTAGATAATCCATTTAATATTAAAGAAAATTTATTGAGATCTTTTCAATCAAAATCTATAAAGAATAAAAATATTTTTGACTGCTGTCCTGGAAAAGAAAAAATATTTACAAAATTTCTTTATGAACTGTGTTTTTTCCATATAGTTATCAAGGAAAAAAATAACTTTGGGCTGCAGGGTTGGAACATTCCATATGATTTTGATTATTCTGACTTTGAAACATCCATTGTGCAATTGCAAGATTTAATAAACAAGTATGAATATGTACCGATTGAAGCAATATCATATTTTATTGGTGAATGTAATTATGGTGGAAAGATCATGAACAAATTTGATCAAAGATGTATGAATTATCTCTTAAATTATTATTGCAATTATAATATAACACATTCACAGTACTTCTTTTTAAACAATCCAAAATATCTGTTGCCTAGAAAATGTGAATATAATGAGATAATAAAACATATAGAAAATATGTCAATAGATCATTCTGCTGAAGTATTTGGAACAGATGAAAATGCTATTGCTATCAGAGATGCTAAAGAAACTACAGAATTTCTGACATATATGTCTTTAATGAGTTCTGTGACCTTATCAAAGACTGATGAAATTATAGAAGCAGATAAACTAGCTATTATTGATAACATTGAAGTTGAAATATCAAATATATGTATCGTTGAAAATATAGAAAAAATTTATCATTCTACACTTTCAAATCCATTGAATATTGTTTTAATATATGAAATTGAATTAATTAATAAAACACTAATTGAAATGAGAAAAACATTGACAGATTTGAGATCAGCATTTAATGGTGACATTATGTTAAGCAATTATTTGGAAGAATTATGGAAATTAATATACAATGGTCAAATTCCATATATTTGGAAGAAAATATCCAATAATATGGAAGCTATAAACCTTTCTGAATTTATTAGTTATTTATTAAAGAAAAGAGATTTTATCAAAGATTGGATTAAAAATGAACGTCCTTATGTGATACATTTTGGTGCATTATCATATTGCAAAATGTTCCTTTCTGTATCAAAACTTATGTTTTCTAGAAAACATAATGTTCCTATTCAAAACATTTACTCGGACTTCCAAATATTGGCAATTTATGAACCATCTAAAATTGAAAAGAAATTTAATGATAATTTTTTCATTTACGGTTTATATTTAATCGGTGCACAATGGGATTCACAAAAAATGACATTAACAAACAGTGTACCTGGTACGTATCGTTACGAAATGCCCATCATTTGTCTTAAATTTGTCACAAAAAAAATAATATTAGAAAACGTGTATAAATGTCCTGTGTACACTATTTGTATGGAAAATAGCATTAAAAAATCAAATGTAAATTTTACACACTTTAACCAAACGCAAAGTTTGCATATTTATATTATGACTATACCTTTAAAAACCAACATTTGCGTTGCACATTGGATAAGACGTAGTACAGCATTGTACCGTTAAATTTAGTAATTTTTAATATCAATGTAAATTAATTATAATCGTAAATTGTATCAAAATACTTTAAAATTAACAAACGAATGTTCTTTAAGGAAGTTATATATAAATATAAATAATATCAATAATTTTTTAAATGTAGCAAAACCTTAAAAATTATCTATGATAAATTTGTAAACGTTATTATAAAAAAAAAAAAAATATAAAAGTATGTTATGTGGTGAAGATACTTCGTTGAAATTTCAAATATTTCGCAAATTTTGTCCGCGTGGTAACATCCGGTTCAAGATTATCTAGACAAAAGGAATGACAGTAGCAGTTTGAGACCGAGACAAAAAATTTGTTGTTAGTTCTACAGAATTCATCGAGCGAAATTAAATAGAGATACCTCGATCAACAAGAAAGAAAGCAGTCATACATTGTGTGAGTGATTTGATAATCGTATATCATGCCGAACCACGACGAGTTGGTTTCGCAATTTACAGATGTAACTGGTGTTGAACCAGAAAGAGCACAATTTTACCTTGAGTCATCCGCTTGGCAGCTCGAGGTGAGATTGCATTTTTTCTTGTAGATTTTGTCGAACTATTTAAAATTGTTTATCATATTACGTTGCTTACATATCTACAACAATTTGATATAACCTTCACTGTTTAACTGGGAGTATTACTCAAATTTATAGACACAATTGTAAGAAAAAGTAGTTTTATATCTATATTCTTTGTTATTTTTATTTTATTTGAAAATTATCAATAATAATAAATTCAGAAGAAAAACGATGGTATAAAGACACTTCTAGTAAATATAACTATCATATTTTTTATTAATATTACTTAACATCCTTTGTTGTAAAGATATGGTTAACAACAAAACTTAATTTTCATTTTAATTTTAATTTACATCTGATATTGTATAATACGATTATAGGTTGCACTCGCAAGTTTTTATGAAACCGATGAACCTGCTACATTAGTAAATGAATCCGTCGAAAGTGGCGTACAAGAAGAAGATATAGAAGATAGTTCAAAGAATATAGTGAGACATAAAGAAGCTGGCACAATGGATAAAAATACAGCTAAAAATAAATCTAAACCAAAACCAAAATTTAGTACAATAAGTGATTTACAAAATAAAGAAAGTAGTTCAGAAGAAGAAGAAGGACAAGCTTTCTATGCTGGTGGATCTGAACACAGTGGTCAACAGGTACTTGGTCCAGGAAAAAAAAATGATATCATAAGCGATATGTTTAAATCGTGTCAAGAACAATCTATTTCTATAGAACCTAGAACAAGTGGACAACAAAGACCAAATACATTTAGTGGTACTGGTTATAAATTAGGACAAACTAATTCAGATACAGAAGGTATGTGCAAATTTTCTTTGCATATGCATGTATATATATAAATCTACTTTGTTATATACAAATTATATGAATTATCTATTATTTTATATAAATAATATTTTATCTTTTGTGATATTAATTAATTAATTAACATAATTGAACATTATATATTATTAATACTTCAGTAAAAAATATGAGAAGTAAATGAATAGTTTCTAAACATATAATGTATTTTAAGTTGTGTCAGGAGCACAGTCCAATCAACAATCTAATACTGGTCTTATTACTCTGAAATTGTGGCGTGATGGTTTTACTATAAATGATCGTGAAATTCGGCCGTATAGTGATCCAGAAAATAGAGAATTTTTAGCTGCTATTAAGCGAGGAGAAATTCCTGCAGAAATTCGACAAGAAGTTCAAGATGCAGAATTACGACTAGACATGGAAGATCATCATCATGAAGAATATGTTCCTCCAAAAACAAAAGTTAAAGCTTTTACTGGGAAAGGACATATGTTAGGAAGGTCACATATTTATTTTTATAATTAATTGTTAGCAATATCATTTAGTAGCACAATAAAATATATATTTAAATCAAATGTTTACAGTCCATCTCCAGCTACTGTTGGTATGACAATTCCAACTGATCCAGCTGATCAAGCAGCCAATGAATCACAAGCAAAGAAGCAATTAAATTTAGATACAACTAAACCTATCACTACAATACAAATTCGACTTGCAGATGGAAGTAGTGTACGAGCGCAATTCAATTTAACTCATACTATAAGTGATCTCAGGAGATATATAACAACGTATCCTTTAGTATTGTATATATGACTGATATAACATTATACGTGCGTGTGCGCGTGCGTATGTGTAATATTTAATATATATTTAAAATACAGCTCTAACAAAAAGAACATGCTTCTAGAAAAAACATACATTTTCCTTTACTATTGTACTTTTAGTATGAGGCCTCAATATGCTATGAGAGACTTCAGTTTATTAACTATGTATCCAACTAAGGAATTAACAGAGGATAAAACAATTGAAGAAACGGGTTTAAAAAATGCAACCATAATGCAACGACTAAAATAAGCTTTCCTATGACTTTAGTTAATAAAATTCAGAAAATGTAATAACTAGGTGGTAAATAATATATATATATATGCACAAGTATAAAAACAAAATTTCTTTATATATATATCTTCATTCATAAAATAGTGAGGTCAATTAATCTCGCTCCAAAACTTATGTCATTATAATCATATTGTTTAAAACAAAATAATATAATCTCATGCTGTATTAAACATAGTTTTATATAAAAACTAACAAAAGGAATTGTAAGAAGCATTCATTAAAATATGAATATAGTATCCAATTAAAATAAGAAATATAAATTTACGAAAAATTTATCCTTATAAACGTATATTTATATAAACATTAAACTTTTTACAATTATGGTACATATTTATAGCATACTTTACACTTCAATTGAATTTGTGTAAAAAATTTATGTTTAACAAAATTTGTTTGCTTATAAATTATAATTATTTGAATGAATACACACTTTTTATACCAAATGTTCTTAATTCATATAGCAATATGAAAGTAACTAATAACACTATTAAGAGATTAATGTAAGTCAAATATAATTTACTTTTACCAAAAAAATAATTTAATAATTAAATGTGCATTTTTATTGTCATAGGTTTTTTGCTTATATATATATATATATATATATATATATATATATATATATGAGCAAAAAACCTATGACAATATTAAAAAAAATTAGTTTCGTTATTCTTCTAATGGCTGATAAGTGTTGTAAAAATTGGTGAGTTTATTATATCCTTCGAAAATCTTGGAATAGAAGTATTAAAAATGTTAACTTTTTGAATCTTTTTAACATCATTACAAGTTTTGTAATTATGTACAAGAATCAAGTCTTTAGCCATTTTTTGAGTATAAACATTATTTTTTGATAATACCTCATGTGGCTTTGATATGAAAATAGGATAATGGTCTGTAAAATCTGTGTTAAATCGTATTTTTCTGTACATAATTAATGTGAAGTTTGTAGAGAGAGTATTATCTAGTTCTTTTGTACAAAATGTCAAACTATTTAATTTATAACGATCTGCTAATAATTTTGATGACTTATAATCAGCTAATAAGTCTACAACTGAATGATGGTAATTTAATGCTATATATTCTTGCCAGGATAAAATAGTAATATACATAATTTTATTATATGTTCGATGCAAACAATCTGCTTCTATGATATCTCTCATGATATTAGTATCAAGTCTACTAAAAGGAAAATTCCATGGTACTGTTGTATATGCAAAGTTTGATTCTGGAACATTTCTTATAGATAATTCCTTTAAACGATTATTCAACATATTTGCAATACCAAAATCATATGCTATAAAATTATTTATACCTATTAATTCATGAAAACTTAAAAAAGTGATCATATCAATTTCATGCATAGGTTTCAATAATGGTGGTATTATACAAACTGTTATATCATTGTTATTTAAATTTTGTGGTTGTGTCACAACAGACAAGATGGGAGCATTAGTACCATCTTTATCAAATTCTGTAAAATATGACACCCCAATGGGTAATTTATTTCCTGTATATGCACAAATTAAGTAATATCCATTATATCCTGCTTTTTCTTCTTCGTTCGCAAAATATGGAGTATTACTGATTACAATGTATTTATAATTTCCTACAAATGGTTTTGTTTCATGTTCAAAATATATTATACATTGTAAATTTGATATAGCATTTTTTTTACTAAAACTTATTGTATGAACTTTATTATTTCTTAAATTGTATGCAGAATATACATACAAATCATCATTTAATCTTTGCCAAGATGAAGCAGGTTCATCTAATTTTATATTATGCTCTATGAATGATACATTATTGTTTATGCAATTTGTGCTGATTTGTTTTTGATTTGGTTTACCAAAATAGTTGAAAACTTCTAAGACATATCTTAACTTATTATATTCATGTCTATAGAACAATAATGATATTAAACTTACAATAGCCACTATAGCCAATGCAGCTTGATAATATTTTCTCATTTTTCTGTTTTGCGTATGATTAATAATGCTTTTTAATTTAAAGAAGCTCCAAAATTACTTATAATTATTTGATCTTTTAATTTATCATTCCTTGTTGACATTTTCTCTTGTGACAATTAGAGGTTATATGTAAACATAGCACTGCAACAAATTATTTTACTTGCAAAAATTATAATGTAATAATCCTTCTGTAGTAAAGTAATTTCAATTACCGTAACACACGAAGTTTGATTCTTGTTTGCTTTTGATAGACTATTTTTTTCTATTTAAAAATTTATAACGTTCACTAGGTTTAATTTTGATTGAAAATATAATTTCGTATAGCAAATTTATTTACACCCACAAAAACTTACTATAAATATTTTATAATCAATTGTTATCACATTTAATTTTTATTATATTTTTAATTTAATACTATTATCTACGAATATTTTATTTATTAAAACACGTCATGATTAGCTAACTTACAGCCAATAGTAGCAGCACCATATTTTCAAATTTAAAAGATAATTTTATGTTATATTATTTGATTTTCAACAAATATGTGCATCTATTATAAATAAAGTTATATATTACCGTAACTAGATACTCTATATAAAAAATCAATGAAAATTGTAATATAAAGAATACAAAAGTTATACATATCAAAAGTGTATAAGAAAATATATTGTGTACTTTCAAAGAAAATATTTGCCAAATAGTTTAGGTAAAAACTCTGTATTTATCATTATAAATATTCTAAATCAATTTATTTTATTTACACAAATCATATTTATACAATCGCATATTGTTCATATAGTAGTTCACGTACTTTATAATATTCCTCAGAAATACAACCTTCTAATATAACTTTTCCTGCTTCATGCTGGAACAGATAATTATTATCACAGGTTAATAGGTCTACAAATATTTCTATAAATAATTCTTAATACGAACCCTTCTGACAGCGATAGTATTATTACAACACCATAAAACTCCTCCACTAAATTCTGATGGAATGTTACTCCTATTTAAAACTTGCTTAAAGTCTGATAATTTTAGTTCATTTATAAATGCAGTTTGATGTCCAGGAACCTAGACATATATTATAAATATTGTAATGCATTTTGATATATGTTTACCTATTTATGTAATTGTATTTCATTAATTTTATACCTCATTTAACAGTAAAGGTTCAAGTGTAAGTATTTTATCACTATTCTCTTCTAATTGTTCGTTTTCAGCTACAGCATCTCGACAAACTGGATCGCGAGCTGTGATCATGGCATCTACCCATGCAACCTCTGAATCACCTTTCCCTTTTGAAAAATTTAATCCGCTTACTAAAGCATCCGTCAAACGAACCTGAGTAGAAAAAAATTATTTTAATATAATAGTAAATAATTTGATTAAAACTTGAAAGAGATTCATTTCAAGTTTTACTTGATATATATGAGTTTCGGTTGTAGCGTCCAATGTTTCTCCTCTTGCAGGTGTGAAAACACGAGCACCAGCACTTTGTGCTTGTTGTGCTAAAATTTCTGTGTCTTTTTTGGATCCTCTAACAAGAACAACTCGCCGTGGCTTTAATTGTGCTAGAATTTTTTGTAGAGATTCTCCATCTGATCTTCCTTCAAAATCTATGTACGTGACAGATGCATTAACTGTCATTGTACGCATAACTTGAACGCATTTGGTTGGAATATCAGTGGGTACCTCTGGATGATGTGTGGTTTCTTCTTGTTTTGTCTCTACATTTTCTTTATTATCTTCTACCTCTGGTATGGTTTCTGCTATCTTATAATCTTCTGGTCTATAATGTAGGGAAATGAATATAGAAAGATCTAGTATTATAATATAATCCTTTTTAAATCTAATTTTGTATGGAAACATTTTACCTTATAATTTCACCATATTCATCTATTTTTATTTTTTCTTCGATAAATGGAAACATAGGATGTTGTTTTTTATTTTGTTTAAAAAACCCAGGCTTACTTTCTTGTTTAACCAATAAATCGTGTTTTCCTCTTCCACCTCCTACTTCTATTTCGTCTTCAGATTCTGAACTAACATCTGCAGTTTCCCTGATATAACAATTCGTAAAAATTAAAAAAAAATTATTTAGTAATAAATAATTTAGTATATTTTTATAATCTTTAGTAGATAATTATATAAAAGATATTAATTTTATACTTACATTTGTTCTTGTTTCATTTGTTCCTGTTTTATTCTTTCTTTTTTTAAATATTCTTCTAATTCTATACCTTCCAATTTAATGCGCTTTTTTACTTCTAAAGAAATATTTCTGTTTCCTCCTTTTTCTACTAAATCTCTGGCAAGCGTTCCTGGAGATGTTCTACTTGTTAATATAATGCTGTTCTGTGGATTACTACACCACTGAAGAAAAAGTTCCCGTGAAAAACCACATTCCATATCAGGAGTACTTGCAAGTACAACCTAAAATTTATCATAAAAAATTAGAGGCATTTTATTTTTCTTTAAAGAAAATATTTTGTTATATTGTACCTTTGGGTTTGGTACTTGATTTAATTCAGCCATACTATGGCAAAGTTGTAAATGTTTGAATTGAAATGGATTATTTCTAGCACCTTCGAAACTTCTCATGAGCTTGTCACTCATCCATTCTATTTGAGATTTTGCAAACTCAACAACATTGTAACTAACATTATTCAAAAGTGCCAATGAATAAGCAAGTAGTCCAGATTCTTTATTGCGCCATAATTGATCCAACATATGTGCTAGTTCTAATACTCGTCCAGCAGTATCCACACTGACAAGAACATTTCCACCACCTCTTAAGGTTTGTAAGATATTTGCTTAGAACAAGAAAATAAGGAATAACAAAATAATTAACAATAATGTTAAGAGAGAATGTGTTATCATGTTAATGACTTACTCATTAATTTTTCATCCCTAGTTCTACGTCTGGCTTGTTGATACGTGGCATTGAAAGCATCTGTTATAAGTAATGATGGTCTTTGTAGTCTTTCCAATTCACATCCATTTAAATGACGTTCTTTCTTATGATTGAAATCAACAGCATATATTATATCTTCTTCCCCTACTTTAACAATTTTCCAGATTGTTCCACCAATCATGTGTCCAGCAGGTAAAGGCGTTAAAGTAACCCCATAACCTTTACCTTTCATCGATATACTTTGATTATATTTTAATTGCACAATTTTATCAAATGCAGCATCCACATCGTCAAGAGTAAATAAATCGAAATCTTCCATATTATGGCGAGACTAAAACAAACATAGCATACTTTAATATATCATGCAAAGTGATCTGAATCATTTATATATGTTTTTGTGAAAGAATAATACCTGATACATGTCATACATAAACATTTGTCCCATTTTGTAAACAGGTATTGTAGCATATATAGGACAATTCAAACCACATTTTCCTACTAAGTATGGCAATGCACCTAGATGCAATGGATCTGGATATGAAAGCAAAACTGCATCTATTTGATTAACATGTCTAAGGAATCAATATAAATAAATTAAATCTTTAGATAATACAAAAGACATATTAATATTAATATCAAATAATATCTAATATATATATTATGGATTTTGTACCTTTTTAATTCTCTTATAAAATCTTGATCAAAATTTTCATCCCATCCACAGTCTAGTAATATTCTTAATTCATCAACTTGTAGTATATAACAAGGAGGAGATTCATCCATTGCTCCAGATATGGCATGAAGTTTTATAATTGATGTCATTTTGATTTCCTATTTAAATTATTTCTGGATAGTTAATAATCACTCATCTGAAACTAATTTTTCATTAAAATAGATCTTCAATTTATTGGTTAATTTGATCATTGTATGAAAAATTACATTTATACATAGATATAAGTGAAAAAATTATTAAAAATATATGTAAATAATTATCAAGCTTTAATTTAAATTCATAAATTCATATGAGTAACACTTTATCATTGAAAATATATCTGAAATACGATGCACAAGCGATTTATGAGACATCTCATTGGAGAATGCGCGGGCAGAATCTGCGCAAAGGTTATTACAATTTCATTTTGTATACGCTAATATATACAAATTGACATCGTTAAAAATTATATACTACGACTAATTGTTATTACTCTATTATAATTATTGTCGCAGTATTTTTTATAAAATTCAACAATAACAAACGTATAGATATATTTAATTGATTATTTCGGAAGTAAAATATAAAAAGTAAGGTATCACTGATGTAATTATAAAAAAATAAAAAATTTGGTATATACATTTTGTTTGATATATACATAATAATTATTATTTTATATTATATTATAAAGAAAATGAGAAATTTAATTACGTATGCAATTTATTTCGATTTCATGTATATAAGGACATTTATGTAAATAGAATCATTACTGCGAAATACCAATGAAATACGTAAGTCAAAATTTATGTTGACTTTTGTTACTATTCGATACTTAAATAGTTAATTATGCGTAAATTAGAACTCAAATTAAGTGCCTCGTCATATGTAACAAATAAAAGTTAAAAAAGCAACATTATTCGATAGGTCAAATATCACAATGTGGCGCGGTTTAACATTACAAGTAAATATTGGATCAGCTGATGAGTGACAACAGACAGACGAAGTCCGCGTTCATGGTTTTGGTTTTTGGTTATGGCGACAAGCAGTTCAGACGGTTCTTGTAACGCTCCTGCAGATTTTCATCTTTCCTCTGAACTAGAAAACGTTTCTAATCGTTTAACCGTTAATTTATTAAAGTGTCCACTGTGCCATAATAGTCGACGAATTTTTTATTGTCGACAATGTATTCAAAATGGAGATTTCATTCATTTAAATGCTGTTTACTCGGAACGGTATATATACATATTACTATTTCTGATTATTTTTTCTAATAATATTTTTCTATTATACAAATTAAACTATTTAACTTTCAATCAAAGTATTAAGATAATCTACAAGATACAAGACTTCTCTTGTTAAGTTTTCTATAAGAATAAAAGATATTAGTCGAATGTGCTTATATGAGTCCAGACTTTGTATAAAATTAGAAAAATATTTAATGACTAAAATAGAAGTATGATAGTATATAAATTTCTCTTTATTTAGTTTTGCAGATAAGCAACTACGATTATTTCGTTTAAAAGCCGCCAGGGCTCAACTTGAAGAAAAATGTATGAAGGCTCTTGAAAAACATAAACAGAAGGATAAATTGGTATTAACAAAATATATTTATTTTATGAGAATTTTGTACAGATTAAATATTCATGACTTGAGTTGATGCTTGCTATTTTTTATTTTGTTATTTCATATTGTTGTAATTGCTGTATGTTTTGCATCTTTTATACAGATATGCGATATAAATGTTTGTAAAGAAAGAATTAGACTTCTTCAATTATTAGTTCATGAAACCAGACAAAGTATAAGCAGAGGTATGCTTCTAAAATTAATTGCATTTATTATTTTCGTATGTAAAATTTAATTTGAAATATTAATATATTTTATATTAATTTCAATCTATGGTAGGTAATCAACGTTTAAATGTTCTGAAAGATGTGAATTCTCAGTTGGCTTTAAGAATCCCTAGACATGAAGAAAGAATTGAAAGGTTACATAAATTGGCCAATACAATGCGTTTGAAACAAGAGAAACATAAAGATGCCGTAGATCGAAAACGACAACAATTAAAGAAAGTTATTAGAATTGCTGCTAAACAACTGATTCAATACATATTTCCACTCTCACAGGTGCAATCCAACAGAAGGTAAACTTTATGTTAGAATAATGAAATTTATAATGATTATGATATTTATTAACATAATTACAGTTTATGTAGTAGTGAAGAAGATGTAAATGCAGATGTGGTTACTTGTGCATTAGCAGATGCATCAGGAACATCATATGTAAGAGGTAGATGGATTAATGATGCAGAAAATGCTTCAGAAGTACAACATCGTATAATTGCTCCAACATTACCAGGATCAGGCGATTATAGTGCTTATTCTTTATGGGGTAATTACCTTAGATATTGATTTATCTGAAATTATTTATTAGAAGTTTTTACCTATTATTTTATTTGTCTTTTAGTTGCTGCAAATAAAGATGGCGTGCCTGGTACAAATAAAGAACCATTGCACAATCCAGCATACAATATCAGTGCCGCTTTAACTTTTGCCACCCAACTTGTCAATATCATAGCATATTATGTAAATGTAAGATTACCTTACAAACTTGGTTATGGGTAAGTGCTGAGCTATATATAATTTATCAGGTTTATTTATTCATTTACAATATGCACATGTAGTAAAATATTATAACTAATATATTTTTAGAGAATTTTGTGGCAATGAAATGTCAGATCAGAAATTTGCTAGAAAAGTAGCAAGACTTAACAGTAATGTTTTACATTTATGCTTTACACAAAATACAGATATTGCAGTGCTTCATCCAATGCACACTTTACAAAATCTAATGCACTTACTCAATACTGAAATCAGTGATCTTGGAAGGTACAATGATATATCTAATACTTTATATAGGAAAAAAAATATATATAAATATTTCTAATGACAACAAATATCTATTGTTATATAGGATCGGCCCAATGGAAGTTGATCCCAATGTAATAGCACAATTGTATAGTCAGTTAGTTCCTGACTTGGAAAACAGTGATGATTCTGCTTCCGATGAGGAAGAAGATGCTTTTAATTGGGAATGGGAAGCAGTAAGTCACTCCAATTTTCGTGAAATTTTATTAATATTTGAATACATTTTTCATATTCTTTGAAGGTCCCAAATGTTGCATGTCCTGAAATGACAGTTCCCATTCCCGGATCCTTGGTTAATCAACAATCTTCTAGTATGCAAGTGAATCAGAGCGTCGCTGGAGGCTTGGTAACGAGTGCCGCAGCTAGTATTGCCTCTATTTGGCGTGGTTGGACAACCAATAAATAGACTGCTTTTTTTACTGATACACTTTTTTTTATACAGATTTTAATTAAATACTTCAATATGTATGTACATATTGAAATATATATCCTTTAGTAATGCTTTAAGGTGTATGTCTTAAAAATATCATTTATCTTTTACGTAAAATGTTTGTTCTGTTAGATGTAATTTTTCAAATTAAAAATAGTTTGTATATAGATACAAATTTTTTAAATCCTATGCGATATTAAAGAATTTTAATTAA
This sequence comes from Dolichovespula media, assembly GCA_911387685.1. Taxonomy (NCBI): domain Eukaryota; kingdom Metazoa; phylum Arthropoda; class Insecta; order Hymenoptera; family Vespidae; genus Dolichovespula; species Dolichovespula media. Next base: position 63,159 of record OU426874.1, on the reverse strand, counting down.
TGATACAGATTGTTTTACTATGTTAAAACTATGTTATGATTGAAGTCTGAAGGGTTGTAAACGTATTTTTATTGCTATCTATGAGATTCTTGATACATTTGACTTTTGTTAGGTACTACTACTATGGCAAAGAAAGCGTACCGGATGGTGTGCTGTCAAACGGAAATGGGACGAAAAAAAAATATATATTTGACTTATTTTTTCAAATACACAACGTATAGCAAGAAACGTTGATTAACTGGAATCCTGTATTCTGATATATTATAATATATATTATAATGTTTTATTAACTGTTTTCTTACAATTTAATATCGCAACATACATGAATTTATAATGACTGCCTTATTAGTGATTACTGTTATTTTTACGGTACTTTGTGATTACTTTGTCTTAAAATGTTTAAGATAGATCACGCTTCCTTAAATGCAATATGGTATTAATATCTTTATTTATAAAATTATAGAGAAGTTATGTGATTAGTATGTTTTTGACTATGAATGTTTTAAATAATTTCAAGGGACATATCATAAAATAATTTATGTTTTCTTGCAATTTATAATTTTTCATAAACTTTACAATCTACTTAACATATTTATATTTTTCTTTTTGGCACATTTGTAAGTAAACCAATGTGCTTACAAAAAAGTTGATAATATTAATTGAACTAACTTATTCTTATACATTGTATTACTATTACAACCCTTATAGCATTCAAATATTGTATTATATAAGTCGTTATATGTATTCTAAAAGTATACTGATAATTTGTTCAAAAACTAAAAAATCAAAAACATACAATTTATCGAAAATTTCATACGTGAATAGAGAATATTATTGTAAATAAAACTTATTCACACAAATTACAATTACTACTCTATTGGCTGTATACACATGTGCGTGTGTATATACTTATTAAATTGTTAATAATATTCTATGTAAATAACTGATATTCTATTCCTAGTTAATAGCACAATATACAAGATATAATAAGAAACATGATAAAATTACAATTTGTGCACATAAATACAGTGCAGTGGTACCAAATAGTATAATTTATATTGGACGATTTAGATAAATTACTAAGTATCAGAGAGTAAAATTATTTTTGTACGTAAAAACAGAAAATTTCATTTCATAAATTCATTGTCATATTTGCCTTATACTTAATTTTATAAAAGGTAAATAAAGTTATTTATTTAATTAGCTCATGTATTTAATTGCTTTATTAATTTATATATTGCTTATAAAGCTGAATTGAACTAAGAATTGCTTACTGTTTTGCAAACTTTAATAACATATTTATTTTTGATTTACAATTGCTGCTTAAAATTAGTATAGAGTAGATTGAAAAATAAAAATAATATGATGTAATAGTTAAATAAATCGAAAATGATATAACATATACACATACATCCACACGTACGCACACATTTGCAAAATACATTATTGTAGTCCATTTGAGCAATTGAAATTTAATAACATTAAGGCAAATGTGGCAATTTTATGGTATTTTTGAACATAGAAATTAATTAATTAGTGTAATAAATGGAAATTCAAAAATATAGAAATATGTAATGGTATTACAGATTTTTTTGGAATAAATTAAAATGCATTATGTAGATATTGCTAAGTAAAGATTTAACTATATTTGTACAATGTAGCACAAAATTGTATGTATATAAATTAATAAGGATATTTTTTTTATTTAATTATTAATATTTATAATATCAAATATCAGTAAATATATACTAAACTTGATAGAGATTATTCATCAAGATAAAAAGTGTAGAGAATTACAAGACACATTTTAACATGTGTTTAAACAGCTAAAATATTTAATAAATAATATATAAATAAGAATGTGTGCGTGTGAATGATTTATATTAACTAATATGTTTGTTTTTCTGGAAGATGTGTCATTGTGATATATTAAATAAATCAGGATTTGTTTTTACTATTTATTTTTAATAAGATAATGAATTAATTTAATTTTTCCATTATTTTATATTAATATTGACAAATGTTTACTTATTTTTTTCTTCGTATATATAGTAGAGTTTGTTGAAGTACTTGGGTATAATAATATTGTGTATTTATTCTTGAGAAGATAAGGAATAAGTAATTATTAATGAAAGCATTGGATTAATGGTGAAAAATATATTTTTTTTGTGATGCAGAAATTTTGCTTTAGATGTATGAAAATAGTATATGTGATAATGATACAAAACATTAGTCAACTACAATTTCATTTTTATTACATAACATATCCATATACATAAAATAATCTTGTTGACATATGTATATTGCCTTATGTGACACTTGTATAACATAAACCTTTTTTTCAAGTATATTGTGTGCTAAATTTGAAATTTTATACTATAAAATAATATTTTGTAAGATACCACATCCGACTTTACTCCGGATTTTTAAAGGACAAGTTCAACTGATTTAATTAGATCAACTTTAAAATTGGTCCCAAATCTCATAGCCAAGAATAAAACTCATTAAAGAATGTATAATTCAATAAATTGGAAAAATAATAATAGATGTAACATAATTTAGATATTTAATATATGAATGCTTTTATAATTAAAATATGATTGTAACGAAACATATTATCAAAAAAGTTGTATTAAAAGATTATAATAAATTTGAAAGATATAAAGATTGATCATTTCCATTAACAGTAGATAATTATGTATAATATAATTTTTTATAACTAAATAAACGTTTCAAAAAATAGTATGTAAAATAATATTTATTATAATATATCCAAAAGTTTATTTTATCAGTTTTATTACACACACACACAAAAATAAACGTTAATAGTTAAAAATAAACGTCATATATGAAAATGAAGTCTTGTTATCATTTTCAGCTTTGATAATGATGTTTAGAAGATTAATATAATAAATAGTTTTATTTATTTATTTACTTTTAATTTTTCATTATTTAAGACACATTCTACCATATTATGTTGACTGTTTAAATAAATAAAAGATTGAATCTGTTAAAAGAACATAGACATAAAAAAAATGTAAAAGCCTATACATATATTAGTTGCAGTCTAACAAATACATATACTGTTACATATTGTTATTGTAATATGTTTTTAAAATATCAGTGATTCAATTTATAAAATGTTGCGATTTAACTGGAAAAATAAAACAGAAATACATTTTTAATAAGGTAGATGCAATTATAAAAAATACAGTAAACTGTAATAAAATAATATTCTTATAACTCTATATTCTAATTCGAAATCAAATTAGTTTTCATTAGAACATTCAATAGAAAAGAAACATTTCAAACATAATTTATCTTTTTTAAAATAATATAACTCATATTCAAAGCATCTTTTATATATGAGATACATGTATGAAGAAAGTTTTTACTTTATCTTTTTTATACTGAAAAAATATTCTTATCAAATAGATGTGTGTGTGTGTGTGTGTGTGTATATATATAGCTTTGAAACATTATAAGTAGCAAAAGATATCAATGTATTACATGATATAAACTAAACACAAAATAATCTAAAATTAATCCACACAAAATAAGAAGCAATAATTAATCCTTGGCTACAGATAAGGTATTTTGTACAGTTGATCTTAGAGTTATTATTTGATATTAGCTATATAGTATGATGTATGATGACTTCCATGATAAATCATCAAATGTGTCTGTCATTTATTGCCATCTTGCACAGTCTCTGCTCATGTAGCACTCCACTATGTTTCTTGCTGGACATTTCACTTTCACCACTATTGGATTGGCCAGTCTATTGCATACATGTATCAAACTGTATACATACTCAGTATACTAACTGGACTGTGAATTCTGCAAGCACATCATTATATAGTACTTTAATTGTTGAATATACATATTTATATAAGAAATTAATGAAAAATCGAATTAACACAGTATAAAAAAGAAAAATATATATATTCATTTTGTATATCTGAATAATTTATTCATAATATAAATTTTCTAATCTTAATTTTTAAAAAATGAAAAATATTTACAAAACTTACTGTATCAATAAATTTCGAAGATGAAAATATGTTTAAATTTTCAAATACAACGATTATAATTTTTTTGAGATAACCATATAGTGATTAATATAGTAATGAAGCTTGATAACATTCAATCATGCTAGTTAGTTTCAGAAAAAGCTTTTCAATGATGCTATGTTAATTTAAAATGATGTGCTTTAAGTAAATATATAATTTCTTTTTTCAGATATAAAATAGTATATACATCAATATTTCACAGAAGTCACCTTACTTTTGCACCATAATGCAAAAACAATACATTTCTTTGAACGGTAATTAATTTAATGAAATTAAGAATGAAGAATAAAATATTTATTGAAAAAAATGATAAAAATGAAAAATAATCAAGTCATATAAATTATATTACAAAATATTAATGACCATATTGTTTCAATAAAATGAATCAAAAATACTATTATAAAATGTTATGATTATTGATTGGAAACAATGAATAATAAATTACTAGTCTTTTTTGATTATGAAGATATATATATTTTACACGATCTTTGTTTATATAATATAGTCCTATTCTGAAAATACATATCTTAGAATTAGCTTTTTCCAAACAAAAATATATTTTAATGAAATATAGGATTTTTACATAGTAGTATTATAAAATGATTACAATCAATGTGAAATTATAATATTGAATCTTTTAATATATCATCTTTTTAAGAATTATGATCAAAATTTATTTAAATTATTTTATTTTATTGATTTCATATGACATTAAAAAACAAAAGTACAGAATAGGACTATAAATAAAAAAAGCTTCACTATTAGAAAAAAGAAAAACAATTGTAATTCACATTCAAGTTAGGATCAAAGACCTGTTTTATTTAAAACTACTTTTAAATGTTTGTACTATTATAAATCATACTTCTATATATATACACACACACCCACAGAGTCAATCATTTCATAATATTTTACATATAAATAGGATATAGTTCAAATAATAAGACATTAATAAATTAAAATTTATATATATTTAAAGAAATTTTTTTTTAATGCAAGCCAAAAATAAAATGGTTTCTGTTTCTTCTAATATTTTCTATTAATTCCACAAAACTTATCTCACGAATATTTTTATTTTTTTCAGAATGCTTTATCACTACCAATGTCGTAATTTGTAAAGTAATTTTTTTTAAAGGAAACTATGTTGTAATCATTAACCATCATATAAAAGCTTAAAAATTGGCAAACACATTTGTCCAATTGTTCACAGTTATACGATTAATTCTATTTAGAATATCATTGATAAACAATGGCTTTGAAATATTAAATTATAAAAGTAAATGTCAAATGTAAAACTAAATAGCTAGTAATATTACAATTGAGATATAATCCACTCCAGCAGAATAATTATGTGCAAAATGCTGCATATCACAAGTATGATATCAATTGCTTTCCCTCAGGGCACTACACATGCAACAATAAAATCAGTGTTATTAATATCTGAAATAAGAAAAATTAAAAGTATCAATTGTTTTAAGATTTAGAATTTAGAAAAATGACATTTAGTAAAAATAGACCATCATTCTACAGTACTTGAAATATATATTGTACTTTAATATATTATTTCAAAATAATCTATCCAGTTTTGTTAATTTGAGAACGGCTTCTTATAATCGGAAATGGTACGTACTTTGGTACATCTATGCTACAGTTTTAAATTAGTAGATAGCCTTGAAAATTAGTTTCCATTTTGTTCAAAGATACTAAAAGTAACTAATTTATTTAGAAATGAAATTTATAAAAAAGATAATAATGCACACAATTTTTAAAAATACATTGTAATGAATAATTCTGATATATATTTTTATTGTTTGTATATATTTAATGCTTTTATCTGCTATTTTCCAGTGAAGGTATATAAGTTTACTATAATGAAAATTATTGTGATATATATATATATTCTTTTATATTAGATAATATTGTAACAGACACATATTATTTTAATATAACTGCAAATTGTTATACATTTATTTTATACTGCAGAAAGCACATGATTTAACATATAATTAGATTGGAATTCAATTTGTTTGACTGATTAAATAAATATTAATTTAAGAAACTAAGATCAAGGCCATCATGATCGCCACAACTCCACTACCACTTAAATTTTACAATTACCAGAGTAAAATATGAATACACACTTTCATAGACATAACTTTATGCATATATACAGAGATAGTACTAGATAAATCTAGTGATCAGTTTTGCTACTCTTTTTATGTAAGTATTATGGTAATCTGAAATATAGAATTAATAACAATATACATGTGTATATAACAGATTTTGATTAAAGAGTAGCAAACACCAATCAAGAAGTAAATATTCTGAGTATGAATCCCTCTAGGACTACAAAAATATATAAATATATATAGTAATATTATGCATTTTTATCAACATAGAGCAAGAGGGTATTACAGAAATACTCTACTAAGTTATTAGGAAGGTATAAAACTTTGGATTATAATACCAATAATTATATAATTTAATTATTATTAAAAATAATATTATTTATTTTAGAGGTTTGTAAATGTATATGTTATGTCAAATACAACCATTAATTTTAATGTAAAAATTTGATGAGAAATGTTTTCCAGCAATGCATTGAACAAAACTGTTTAAACTTAGAAATGCCTGGTAATCAATTTTTATTTTATAATCATTTTTTTACAGATGATTTAATTATTATTCATATTGCGCAGTTTAAATAATAAAAAATTAAATATGTATGCACATATTCCTTAGTATAATATCTCTAAACCCTCTGCATATAATAACTGTAATATAAACATTTTTTCATTTCCAGGATAAAGAGAAATTTATAAAATCTAACAATAGATAATGATAATTATTAAAACCAGCAATACCAATACTGATTGGAATTAGCTGTAGGACTTGTAATATGCATTCTGAGAACTTCATCTTAGAACGTGCAATGTAATGAATTTTATTTCCATGTTTTATGTATAGCATCTTTGTGTTTAAAATTTTGTGTGTATTTCTTAAATAATTCAAGTAGAATATTCTCTAAAAAATTTGTATGCGTTATAAAAACTAAGTAAAAGAAATTTTGAATTGACACATCATGTTCTTTATTATTATGATCTTGCAAATTCTATTTCTGAATTGAAGTTGAAGTCAAAATGAGATAACAAAAAAATAAGCGTTTAGAAAGTAATAACAAATATAATCAAGTAAAAAATATTTTGTATAAATATTTTAAGTTCAATTATTTTATCCCCTATCACCATGCAACTTTAGATAACGTTTCTCAAATTATTAATTCTTAATTATAATTTACTTAAACTCATAGCAGATATTATTATTCTGTAAATAAACAAAATAAATTTTTACGTTTTTTATGTGTATTTTTCATTTCTTTTAACATATATATGTGTATTATGTACACACACACGCACGCACACGCACGCACGCACACACACACACACACACACACGCGCGCGCGCGCGTTTTCTTTTGGAATGAGAAAATTGCGTGTTTCAATTTTTTTTTACTTTTACTTTTTTCATGTCAAGTTATATGAAGATAATCTTAATCTGCACCAATTTATGGCAGATTTATTTCATTCAACTTCAATTTTAATATATCAACTTTTTCTTGCTTTTTTTAATTCAAAAAAGAAAAAGGGAAAAGAAAAGAAAAAAAGCAAAAACAAAATTTACATACCATGAGCTATCACTAAAATAAATGTTTTTCTGGTTTAAAATCTGCATCATTATATGAATGAAAACGGGATAAGTCTATTAATTATAATTGTACAATTGATGCAGTATAAAAAAATCAGCGATATATATAAAGGGAATCAATGATATCGAAGACTTACACTATCCGCTTTCTTAGGACATAATTCTCGAAACACTTGTTCGATCAAAAGTTGCCTGTAATAAAAAATAAAAAATATTATTGATTTGTAAGATTTGGTTAAAAGTTGAAAGTTTTGGCTATTTTTTATATACATAATAATAATAGAAAGTGTGTATAAGAGGAGAAAATAATTGGATTTTTGCCTACAATAAAAATCTAATTTTAATGAAGAAATGAGCAAAATTTATAAAAGTGTTATATCCTTATGTTTAGTGATAAAGTTAACTATTTAATCATATTACAATTTTGTTGTAAAAGCAATGTGATTTTTATTTCAGTACAAAAGACATAATTTTTATTGTTTTCGTTTGTGTATATTATAAAAACTGTAATTATATAAAATAAAAAAATGTAATTGAGAAAAAAATATAAATGATATATCATAAAGAAAACAATACTTACTTAGCTGAAAGACCACCACCAGGAGGCAGATTGGGAAACTCTTGGTCCACAAGAAGTTGTAATAGTTTCAAATAGTCAATCTTATCCTCTTGTTTTTGTTCTGCTACTATTTCTATGAAAGTAACAAAAACTATTAATATTTATTCTGTCACTTAATTGTACAAAAATAAATGCATTCCTATTATTTTAATAGTGAAAAAATGTAAAAACATGAATAAAATACATTTTTATGTTGCAACAATGAAATTTATATAATTGGAAATACTGTGTATACTGGATATAACATTTATAATAGGTATTTCAATATATCATACGCAAGGAAATCACTTTAATAATAATAGGGAAAAATAAATATTTTCAAAAATTAGAATTGGTATTAATAATTCAATAGAAACATCTATAATAAAACATGAAAAACATCAAATATATGCTATGAGTGATATCACATAAGATATTGCAATGTTCATGAATCTATAGATCAAAAAGAAATTTGAGCAATTTCATATTACATAGTTTACAAGAAAGTGGATATTACATATTACATAATTGATATATAGTATGTCTTTCATGCAATATTTTTTTCTATTACATAAAAATTATAATATATATATATATATATATATATATATATATATATATATATATATATATATAAAATTTATACAAACATATAAAGAAAAATATATCAACTAGAGTTACATACACGTGCATCTACTTAGGACTGGAATAATATATTTTACAGTACATTTCTTATGGGAATATATGAAGCATACTCCGGTCTTAAGTAGATACATTAATATCACGTTTTCCTTAAAGTAGTGTATATATTTTTTGGTCGTTTTTATCCACCTCTGGAATTGTCAAGTATAGATTTTTCTCTTCCACTATTTATATATATGATCTTTTCAGTTGTCATGTTCCTCCATAAGAAATGCATTGTTTACAAAATAACATAAAAACATTATGTGAAGTTCCTCTAGACTTTTTTAAAAAGGTTTTCACCTACCTGCTACATTGCTTTAATATATATCAAGAGAGGAACAAACAACTTCCTTAATATAACTTTAACTTATTTTATTGTTTGTCTAGGCACCTGTCAACTCCAAGGGTGGAATATATCTCTAAATAATAATAATTTTGTATTTGAAGTAAGTTTAATCTTTGAAAAAGTCAGTATATTACAATTTTCTAAATTGTTATATAAACTAAAATTTTTCACTTATATGAGTGAAAGTACCCTGTCATTTGCATTTTTTTTTAAATATATATAAGTTTATTGCTACATGTGTATAGCAAGCACATAATATATATTAGAATTGTTATCATTTCAGTTCTGATAAAATTACAAGGTGACAGTAATCAGACTAATTATTTCTATTTGTATATAAGATGGTTAGAGTTGTCAAATTCAAAGACAAATATACAGATATATGAGAATAGTTAAATATAATAACGTAGATATTATTATCATCTACTTATATGGCACCAAGAATTATTTTACAAATATATAATAACACTTTTTAATACACGATAAATCTTAGAGAAAATTAATAGACAAATTTGTAGTAAATTTTATATAAATAATGTTGGTCCATAATTTATATCCTATTATTATAGTTTAGAACTGTACTATTTTTATTCATAAATATTCTTGTACTTTCAATATCGCTACTATTTTAAAAGAAAATTCATATATGTGCATGTGCACATAATATTTATATAATCAGAACATTATTATAATAATTGACAAATCTTTAAACATCTTTTTTTTGAACTTCAAGATTTGTACATAATGTTTCTATATTGCACAAATCAATTTGCTTTTCATATAAGTTTATGAAGACTAAACAACTCACATAACTTAATAAATTGCTATTCAATATTCATAAGTATGTAAGGATTTAATACAGAAAATTAATTTTATAAATATTAATTCTTACTTTAACCAAATCTTAGAAGGAATGTCATGTATGACATTGTGATCTGGTATTAACACAACAACAAAAAGAATATAATGAATGTGTATATGGAAAAGTGAAAGAACCTTTAATTCTCCTTTCAATGGCCATTTCCAGCTCAGCCTCCTTCTCCTGTGCTTCAGAATTTGGTTTTGGTGCAGCAGGGAACGTAACCAAGACTATACTCATATTGTCTCTGCTACCCTACAATAAAATTTTTACTTAATGTGACAATTTTTATATTAACTATGTTAGATGATCCAATGTATAATTTAGAATGAACATAGAAAGTTATAAGAAACCTAATAACAAATGTTGGAATATAACTTATTGTAATTTGTAACATTAAATTAAGAAAGTAGAGTTTACTAATCTATATGTATAATATATATTAAACAGAAAATTACCTTGTAAAGACATGTATCTATGACTTGATTCGTAACTGCTTCTAAGTCATCCGTAAGCAATAGCCTTGATCGTATAAAATTACATAAGTCTTCGTTGTTCATTACATCCCAAATACCATCACATGCTAAAACTAGAAATTCATCGTGTTCATCATCCCTGTCTCTTACGAATATTTCTGGTTCTGGTGACACTAACTGTTCACAGGGGCCCCTATCTTTCAAATTTTTGTACTCATAATCTCCCAGTGCTCTTGAAACTGCTAATGAACCATTTACTCTTTGTACCATTACGCTTCCACCTGCATTTTGTATTCTTTCTTTTTCTGCTGTTAAAAAAGGTTTATGATCTCGTGTTGAGAATACCGGGCTTCCAGAACTACAGAGTACAGCTCTAGAATCGCCGCAATTAGCAATATATATATTTCTGGGACATATAAATGCACAGACTGCTGTAGAACCAGATTTGTCTGTTCCAGAGCTCATTTCTGGCAAATCTCTCATTTCATCATCAAGCTGAAGAAATCCAGAATGTATTCCCTTAATGACATCTTCTGCCTTGAATTCTTCAGTCTTCATTATGCACTCTAACAAATGCTCTGCACTATGCTCTGATACCAATGCACCTGCATGACCATCAAACACCGCAAAATAACTCCAATCTGAAAGGCCACCTTCTAAGCCAGTTATAGCTCTGTGAGCATCTTCCATTTCTAATCTCCAACCCTGCATACTGGCAACACCATATCGCAATCCATTGCCAGCTCCATGCTCATTATATTTATCTGTTTTAGGAGTATCCAAAAATGCCCCCATAGTATTTATCAAATACTTGCTATTTTGGTAGTCTAATCAGTTTTTTTTTATATTATTTAATCAGCATTTTTCAATGTACAATGATCTAATACTTTTCTTCGTTTTACCTAAAATGATAAAAGAAAAAAGTAAGTTAACCTTTCTTCTTTTTTATTGTCAAGATGAAAATCTAATATTTTTGCATTTCATTTATAACTATATTTAAAGAATATCAACGATAAATATTACGTTTTAAAAAGGAGATTTCAATGATGATCTTAGAAATGCTACTTATAAGAGTACAATGATCGAACTTGGCCTTTAGAATGACACATCAATAAGCATTAAACATTTCAGAAATTAACAGATTTCTTTCGTCATTTGAATACAGATAAGTATGACATAATATAATTACAAGTAGTGTTTGAACGTTGTAAGAAATTTTTATTATAATCTTCTGTAGGAACGCGTTAATAGTCATGGAATAAGAATGATCAATTACCGGCAAATGTACCGCCAATACTTCGCTAATATCACAATACACTGAGCAAATACATAAGGTATTTATCTAAAGCAGAAAAGCATAAGTTTTGGCAGACATAAGCAGTACAATATTATGACGAGAAAATTCATTAACGGCAACGCCAAATTTTGCGACTAAAATAGTTTTACCTTAACTGCCTGGCTCATTCGCGAAAAAACTTACATGAAAAGATTTTGGGCAAATATCATCATTACTTTCGGAAGAATATATATTCGGATATATGTGCGTTACAGCGTGCGTGGTATTACGCTAATCGACTCGTTCCATGTTTTTCCAAATGCACACGAATATTACCATCGCCAACGTTTCCCTTTGCTCTAAGCTCACACACACAGAAACAATGAAATCGACTTACGCAAATGGCGGATACGCACAGATCAACCTTCGCGCCTGCGCTATTTATTAATAGCCAAGCGTCATGGCGTCATTTTTGACCAATTAGAATGACAGAATTTTCATTGCACGCGGGTCATTTTAAATGATTATTAATTTTCAAAGATGAAAAATCATATGAAAAGAATATGATTTAATTAATAAATATTGTGAAACTTCTGTTTATATATGTTTTTTGATACTTTTACGAAAGAATAATTTTTTATAACAAATGTGGACAGTATCATGATTTTGATTTAGCGCGTATTTAACATTTCAAAATAATGCTAATATCAAATAAAATAAATATTCTATTGTTTACCTTCTTATAATTTTACTTTATCATTTATAATTAGTTATTTTTCTAAATATTTTTCACTATTCGAGTAAATTATTCTATTATACTTATCGGCCGATAACTTGTTTTTGGTTATGGTGGTTTTGCTTTTAGTTCTGCAAGTCGCCGTTCTAAAACTACTGCTGTAATTTATGGACATTAATTTTTACAAATAAATTCTGGAGGAGGGTATATTGCATATAATTTTTTGAAAATGATTGATTTTCGCGAGGATAATGCAAAAACTACCAATCGGAAAATTGATAATAAATATATACCACGTAAGTATGAGAGGGGTAATACTCTTTTGTAAAAGAACTTTATACCCTTGTTATCAACTAAATCTAGATACACATGCAATGTGCTTGTTTGGTTATTTTATTAATATTTAATACAAAAATAAATTAAAAATTGCACATAGCTTATCACTATTCTTTTAAAAATAATTACAAAACATGATTTGTAATAATATGTAATATTTTATGAATATTATCTATACGAAACAATTTTTTTTTATGAAAAGATATAGAAGATTCATGTAAAACTATATAAGAAATATATTTAAGAAATGGGATCTTTTTATAATTATTAATTTAATATTTGTTCATCTATTATATTCTTTATCTTTTATTTTGAATTTAATAAAATAAAGTTTGTAGAAGTAATAAGGAAATTAATTTACTTGCTACAAAACTTGTTTATTTTGCTTTTTAGTTACTTCTCAAGAGGGATTAGCACCACTTAGTCCATATTTAAATTTTGATCCATCATACCTTCCTCCACGCGAGCCACAATATATATTTCCAGAAGGAGCTGTAAAACAAAGAGGACGTTTTGAATTGGCTTTTAGTCAAATAGGTGCTGCTTGTATAATAGGAGCAGGTATTGGTGGTGCCACTGGTTTATATAGAGGGATTAAAGCAACAGCTCTAGCTGGACAAACTGGTAAACTCAGAAGAACACAGTATGTACTTGTTTTGCTTTTTCTGTTTTTGCTTTTCTGTTACTAATCCATTTATTACATTTGTAAGTATTTTCCATATATTTGGATATAATTTAAATAGAGCACATACATAAATACAAAATCATGTGTGCGAAATATATATAAAAATATTCTATGTCTCTTCGTTCATTAAACAGGTTGATTAATCATGTTATGAAAAGTGGATCAGCTCTAGCAAATACACTCGGAGTAATTACAGTGATGTATAGCGGTTTTGGTGTTCTTTTATCCTGGGCAAGAAGTACCGATGACTCCTGGAATACATTAACAGCAGCAACAGCAACTGGCATGTTGTTCAAATCCACAAGTGTGTACAACCTGCTGCTATTGTTTTATTAATCTATAAGAATTAATATTACATAATCTTTTTTATGTAATTATATTACAGGTGGTTTAAGGAAATGTGCTTTAAGCGGCTGCATTGGACTAGGAATAGCATCATTATATTGCTTATGGAATAACAGGAATTCATTTTCACAGTTAAGATATGGTGTTAATCCAGCATAAGATTGTGTGTATACTTGCAGAAGCCCTTTAGTCAAATTTTGTCTACCCTGAATGTTTCTGACCATGTCCCATTGATATTTAATAAAAATTAAAGATTTCAATGTATCAGTCAACTTTAAGATATATAGAAAGAGATATATTCGCCAATTTTTATTTATATTGTCTTTTATATGCTAGTATAAAACTAGTAGTCTTATATATGTAATAGTTAACATAGTTGAATAACACATTAACTATTTTAAAGAATAATTATCCAAATTTAAAATCTTTCAGGGTATGAATGAATTCTATATTGTACTAATATAAAAATTGTTATATAATTATTTAAAATTATAAAATTCATATCCTCCAAAATAATTATGATAAAATATACACTAATATATACTATAAAAGACAGACACAGACTAAATTAGTTTATCGATAAAGGTTCCTAAAAGACATTTTATTTTTTTTTACAGATTGAAATGACGATTCAAGTTTCTCGACCACTAGAAAATTCGTAATAAATTCTATCTTTGTGTCCTATAAATAGGAAATCTGGTCAGAACGCCTGCATAAAAAAGAAATTATTATGAATGAGAGATGCATGCAATTTATAAAAGAACAAATTGTATGATGTATGTATATACATATATATACTGTATGTGTATATATATGTATATATATTTATTATTACATCGATTAGTAGATAGTAATTTATTTTTATTTGTGCGTTGCCTTATACCTATTTATCATGAGTACAAAGAATCACTCACACTTATTATTACTGCCTAAATAAAAAATTTTGTCGATAAAGAAATAACAAAACAATGTTATTGTCATAAGCCCTAAAATGTTTAGCTTCACATTCAAACTTAATTCTCTTTAAGATACATTAATCTTTTTGATTTACTTTTAGTTTTATAGAAGACTGGATGTATTTAGACTAGAGTATTGGTAAGCATCACAGGTATTGCTATATAATCTTATCTGTGCTTATCTCAAAATATTACAGAGTGATATAGAATAAAGGTTTTACTCATCCGGATAATCAGAAAATATTTCGTATCTAATTAATTTGGTTTATTCTTATGAATTAAAATTTTCTTTAAATATGATAGTCTATTTTGTGCTAATAAAGTGAAAAGTTCCAGAAAAATGGTAGAAAACCATAGTAAAAAGGTAACGTATATCATATATGAAGTAAAGAAGAGTTTATAATTTAATTTCCTCCATGACGAATTATGAGAATACTTTCTTTTTTGATAAACACTCACATTACAATGTAAGATTTGGTGTCTTTAAGTTAGAGTGAAAAATAATCGATTGTAGACTGCATACGTCGTATGCAACTACGTATGAGTATGATTTAAGAACGTCAAAACGCAAAGATTAAATATTTGAGCTTCAATCTTTCGACGACCTTTCCCGCCGTGTAGAAAAATCAGTAGGGACGAAGATTTACTCATACGTATAGCTTATTTTAACAAGAAATACACAAGATATATGCACGCAAGTACTCACATATATACGTGCTTTACCGATTCGATGATACAGCCAACGAAATGGTATCTGATTAGTTTACGTTCCCATATTTTTAATTCTTTACGCAGTCTTGCAGTCTACGCTTCTATTTGTTACTTTTCAAGATTATTTATTATTGGTCGAACGGAAATATCTTTGTGCTCGCATATATATATTAGAAAGGTGAATATATTAAAATATTCATTGTTTTTTTACAGCACGTATTTTATATCTCAAACGTGCCAACAAAATTGCTGAATTATATGTGATATTTTTTGTACAAAAAGATAGACAGATATTAATTATATATCCTGTTAATCAATCATCATTTTCTAAGTATTCCGTCTTTCATTCTTCGAACTTCAGTTTTAAAACGTGCCAAAGTTTACAGTCTCCATAAACGAAGATGGATATATAATGTATTCTGAAAATAGATTTGTCGATAGTACAATGATGATCGAGAAGATAGTTACTTTTTAAATATTTATTCGTTCGAACACGGCTCTTACATCGTACAGTGAAAATCTGCTTAGAAGTTGTTCAACTCTCCTATTTAATACAGTGATTTATAATCCGTACTGTGCATTAACATTTAATTGTTAAATTGATCGAAGGATAAATCGGTAGTCGTTGGTTTGTTTAAATAAATTACGTAGTTTCGAAAAGTAACAGATTAGATTTTAAATAAAGGCGCGAAATAAAAATAAATTTGAAAAATCATAACAATTTTATATAATGTAGTAGTAATACAAATTAATTTCAAATGTGTGCATATGCACACACAGATGTTTAATGATATACTTTTTTCGAATAAACATTAAGTTTAAGGTTATTATTAATCAATTCCTTCGAATTTTTCTTTGTAGATTATAAGTGGGTTTCTCATTCTCGAAAAGACACATTGAATGAGCCGAAATAAAATATATGATTTTTCGATATGCCAAAAAAATAATGAATAATGTATGACTTTGGATATTATCTATTGTGGAAGTAGAAAATCATTACTGAAAACTAATTTACAATAATGAAGACCTCGCAAGCAGAAACTCTTCTCGCGATATTGTACAATGCATCGATGATTTCTTCGATTGTGTCTTTAACATCTCTCGCAATCATTTGGCAGCATTGGGAAATGACGTTAAATGTTTGCATTAGCGTTAATTGCGGTTGTATATTATATGGTATTAATACATTTAGCACGTTTATGGGTGGCGATATAAAGTTATGCCATTTTGGTGTCTACGGGCTTGTTCCCACCGTTATAATCGGCTTGTGCCTCGGTATATATCATATTTACAGATGCTGTATTAATCGTGGTCTCGATGAGCCCAAAACAATGAATTACAGCAATAACAGGTATAACGATTCATTATTATAATTTTTCTATTTTTATTTTTATCTGAGCATGAACATTCTTGTTAATTTTTACTTGAAAAAGTATTCGTACAAATGTTACGTCATATTTTTCTACCATTTCTTTTCTGCGCATGCACAGTGCTATATCAACTTCCTGTTTTCAAATTTGAAAATGAGACCAAATCAAATTTGAAATTAATAAAGTTAAGGATGTTTTATGTTTTGATAAAGAATGTTATTTAATTATATTTTTTGCAATATCTTTTATGTTTTATTGTGTTAAATATAAATTTTGTAGAACAACTATCAATGGACAAGTTGTCGTAATTGGCCCTAAAAGAAGGGCTCCGTTTAAACAATGGATGTCGTCAGCATTTTGTGCTGCTCTGATTGGTTGTCTATCGCTTGCACACGCGGTTGTCATGACGGACGGTTTTTATAAAACTTGTGAACAATATAAAAGAGGTTTGATTCAACTTTTGGGTTCCAGAGGACGTGAAGCTCATGTAGGATTTATTTCTAATTTTTCTTGTATTTTAATAAGTACAGCATATTATATATGATAATATTTGGTTAAACTTTAAAAGAAAATTAAAGTATACCTTATTCTAGGTAATTCGACATAGACTCGCTTGCGGTGCAATTTTTGACTATATGGATTATCTTCAACCGGATGCTAATAATTTTAGACGAGGAGAGGAACTAAATACAGGTTTTGCATTACAACTCGCGATTGTTTGTACATGGCTTAATTTCTTTACATGGATTATTATATGCCTTCTCTGTTTTACCATGGCTAAAAAGAAACTCAATACTTTAGGAGAATACTTTTGTTGTTGCTGAATCAATTTTCTTGTTCAAATATCATCATTTAATATCAAAAATGAATTTGATCTGCAATAAATAAATAATTTGGTTTGCTAGTTGTTTCTTATTAAAATTCATTATCATTTCATCATATAGACATATTAATATAAATATAAAACGTACTAATTATAATACAATTTATGTTAACCCTCTGTATTTTTATACATACAGTGAAAATGTTATTAATACATTCTTTATGCACGTATAACGTCTATTCATTTATGAAAAATATCATTACTATAATTTCAGTATATCTGATAAATGAAAGTAATTCAACTGAATTTAATTTAGCAATATTATAATCATGAAATCTATTAAATCATGTGACAGGAACAACAAATATTATTTTTTGAAATTATATATTTCAATATATAAAATAAAAGTATTTCTTTATTAATGAAAAAAGGAGGAATGTATTCTTTTTTTATTGTTAACAAAAGCTGATTTCAACTTCGAATAATGGTTTTTTACGTTAGAAAAGACATTATTTGTTCTACATTATATTTTAATATTCTTCTTAGCACCTATTGTTTACAATATATAAATACTGTAAAGAATGACGGGTTTTAAGGCCGACGAATACTAGACTATCTAGTATACAGAACAGCAGAAAATTTAAATCCATGAAATGCACAAGAATAATTTAGAGAATGTAGAGAATGAAATAACAGTTTGATAATTAAAAATGATCAAAAATTTTTATTACTTGAATTAATTATTTAATATGTCAAATGAATATATATTTTTTAATTGATTATTATAAACAATTTTTTCTATATATCATTTAATGCAAGTCTTTTCATATTATTGTGCATTTTAGAGATTCTTCTTTACTGACATCTATATATTTATACAGATTTAAATTATTAATTTATGTAGTATTCAAATTTATGTTCTCATATAAAGTAAAGTGATAAATACATTTGCACATTTCATTTTTTTTCTTTTCTGAGAATTATGTTTAATAACACTTGAGTTGCAAAGGTTTCACAGTAATATATAGGAACTGAATTGAAAACAATTTTCGGACGTTAAATCTTACATTGTAGACATAAAATTGACTCCGTTTTTTTTTATTATATCAGTAATCTTATTCTATATAACAGCAGAAAGTACAAGCTTGAATGGCTATATAATAAATGAAGGCACCTAATTATATATGAGTTAATATCTACAATTATGTTGCATATGTTATGCATACGAGTGTGTGTGTATATATATATACCAACGCATAGAAATATTAGTTATAGACATTTCTATTATATTGTCTTCTTTAAATAGTGAACTAAATTTGATTCACAGACATAATACATGTCATTAAAGGCGCAGTATTAGCAATGAGAGGTGATATTCAAATAAATAAGTAAATCAACATTACAAGCTTTAATTTATCTTTCTTCAAAAATTGCAGTTTTTAAAAGTTCCACTTTATTAAAAACTAAGTTATAAATATAAATTTGCAAATGTGTTAATAAAAAGCATACATACATATAATATGAAAATAGTAATAAGATCCAAATACTGTTGTTTCTTAACTAATTTTGTATCTTAAATATTGGTATCACTAAGAATTACAATTTATTATCTTATATGAAGAACATGTACATGTATTTTATGTTAGTCTTCAAACAATTGATCTTTACAAAACGTGCAAATATAATTTGTGTTAGCAAGTAGATATTATATAGTATTAATGACATAAAAGTTATTTGCTTAACATTATCTAATTATTATTACTGACTGTTAAACAACAATTCAGTCTTACGTAATAAGGCAATATTTTAGGCAAACCAATGAAGACAAATACAGTTTAAATACTTTTTCTAATATTTCTATTTTGCATATTGCAGATCTTTAATTAGGACCATGTATAAATGTCCTTAATGCTACTATCTGCGCCTTTATAGCTGTGAAATCTACAAGCAATATTTTTCATACTTTTTGAGAGGAATATTTTATTGCATAAATTCCTCTTGCGAAAATATTATTTATACAATGCATATTTTCATTATATTGACAAAATTTTATATTATAATTTTATTTTATTTATATATACTATGTAACTAACAACCTTTCAGAAAAGTTTCCTGAAAAATATGTATTATAACAACTAATCTTGCAAACTGTACTAATAGATATCTACAAATTTCCAAGTATAAATGTAGTGAAAATGCTTAGCTGCAAAAATAGATGCATAAGCTTCCTCTACCAAATTTTTTGCTTTCTTTTTTTGGTATCGAGCTGCCAAGTTTTAACTTGGTTTTGTCTAAAAACATCTTGGAAAGTATATATATCTTCATATAAATTAATATTACTACTTACATGATGACTTCCTTATTCCTATTTGCCTGTACAAATCTTCTAGAAATGCAAAAAGTAATTAAAAGATGACATTATATTATGAATTAATATTTTTCAATTTGCATAAGTCATCTTTACAAAACGCACCATTTGTCAGTCAGGCATAAATATATGTATATTCTTGCATATGCCTTATCGTATACACATATGCAGCTACCTGCTGCTATCACATTAAATATTTCTTATTGATTTGTGAAAAAATATAAGACTTAAATACAAATATATATATATATATATATATATATATATATATATAACTTTTGAGAACAAAAAACCATATTAAATGTATTTATTAGTTATAATTTTAATTAACTTTTCTTGGCTTATGTATTTCTTGGTATTTTCTGCCTTTATATATTATATTATGTTGCTGGTTCTACCATTGAATTGTTTTTAAATATTAGTAACTAAAAAGATCTATTTATTTTTAAAAAAATATAAAATAAAATTTTTAAAAATTTTATTTCAAGACTATTAAATGATTATAGTTCTCGAATCTTTCGAATCTCTCGAAAAAGCATCTTAATTTTTTCTACAAACCTGAATTCTTTATACTTATTATAATTATCCATAACAATAACTTTTTCTAATAAAATTATGAATAAATAAGTAAAGTTCATTTTTAAATGTCAAAATATCGTATATATAATGACCATATATTGAATCAAATATATCATCATATATAATTTTTATTTCCAGTACTTTAATCATCTTTACTGTATTTTTTATTACATTGTGCAATCATATTCACAATGTAACACAAATCATTATACTATTTCGAGACTATATTTTCTGTTAGAATACTAATGTTTAATTAAAATACAGAATCAAATGCATATATATCTCTTTCTCATATTAGTAATAAATACCTTGGTTATTAGTCACCTATATTTCTTCTCAGGTAAATGGATTGCTTCGTCTTTTTAATGAACCAAATTTCTTTTCTGGCTCTCTTATTACCTCGAAAGGTGTTACTTTTGTTCTAACTTGTTTTTCATCATTGTCATCACTAGGAAAATCTTCAAAACTCATATTACTGAAACCAGATGTTGCTGCAGAGCCTTTTTTTATCTTCAGATTTTTTTTATGACCTGCAGATCTAACTTTATGAGATATTTTAGTAGGTAGAACATTGACAACATCACCATGATTTTCATCGATAAGATGGTATTTAGATTTATCAGACTTGGATTTATCCTTCTTATGCTTTGATGGATTATCTGTAACTAAAGGTTCTGGAGACATAGGAGAGATTAATTCCGATGTAATACTTAATTTTGAAATGCTATTTAATGCTTGAACTGCTATTGTAGTAGTATGTTGCACTGTTGTATATGTTGGTAGTGTTGTTGGTATTATTGGAATAGCATTTGACGAGTGTATGTTACATGTTGACACAGTATTCAATGAATTATTCACAAAGTTTGGAGACTGTGATAATGGTAGAGATGTTGGCCTTTGTTGTTCACTCATTCGCAAATTTGCAAATTCTTCAAAAGGTACAGATCCAAAAAGATCTTTGGAAGACTCCATATTTAATGTTTCTGAATTACTGGTCACAACACTAAGTTTAGAATTAGAAATAATTGGTGAATTGCTTGTACAATGATTATCTGGAGTTCTATAAGATCGTGAAGTGATATTAGCATAATTAGCATAAGAAGAGGGTGAATGTATAAATGCAGATATTGGTTGTTCATGTGTTTCAGCATTTATATACTGTTGCATATTGTTGAAGGGATTTGTAAAACCACTTGGGCTGAAAGGCGAAGAGCCAAACAAATCTTTTTCCATATCTTCCTGTTCATTAATATTAGCACAAAGAAGAGCTGTGGTTGGTGATGGTTGAACCGAATGAGTAAAATCTACTACTTCATAATTGTTTTTACTCATATTTATATCTGTGAGATTTTTAGAAGGCAATGCAGATAATAATTCAGCTTGAGTTTTATTTTCTACATTCCCTAAGAACTCTGATGTAACTGGAGAACTGGATATAGGTGTCACCAAATTTGAATTTTGAGGGGAGTTTGTAATACTGTTTTGTCCAAAATGTTTACGTCCGCTATCACGACTATCACTACTTTTTCTAGAGCTACTAGATCTTGGAAATGGTGCAAGTGCAAATACATCATCTTCTATTTTCCAAACACCATTATTTAATGACCTTAATTTATCATTTTCATCCGAGGAACTATTAGCATCTAATAGCAAAGGTTTTGATCCATACTGAAAACCAACAAATGGATCTCCATGAGATTGTTCTGGTTTAGATTCAGGATCTAATTCATCATCCAATAATAAAGGTTTTTCTCCATATTGATGTCCAACAACAGGATCTGAATCAATAGTTGGTAGGTGTTGAGTATGGTGATGTTTTTTTGTCTTTTTCATTCTATATTCCTCTTCATGCGTTGCAACAGATTCACATTCTGCATGATATGCTGAACTTCCACAAGTACGTACACTCTCTGAGATTGTTTCATCTATTTTCTTTTGTTCATTGTCATTTTCTTGATTACATTCTTCATCATTTATTGCTTTCAAATCACTAGCAGAACCTATGGAATCATCAGATTCATATTCTACGTTAGTATTATTTAAATCTTGATTCACTTTTTTCTTCCTACTAAGTACAGTTTTCACTCTTTTTTTCTTCTTTTTCACTCGTTCTAGAGACATATCCTTATCACTATCACTTGATATTTCGTCCGCATTAAAAGCTAATTTTTCATATTTTGAACGATCCTCAATTGGAGCTCGGACAAAAGGTGGAGAAATGGGATTAGATTCGGTAAGCAATGATGCTTCATCATCCATTCCATCCTGTTTTACTCCTGAATTCCATTGTTTTAAAGGCACCCTAATATTATTATTTTGAATCCTTCCTGAAAAATAAAATATTACATTTTCCTTCAAAAAATTTTTAAATTGTGTTTAGATAATTAAAAAGAGTATTAATATTTTAACTATTGCATAAATAACTTTCCTATAAGCATAGCTCTTTTTATAACTTAACTGAATCTTATACTTACCTATGTACATTTTACACTATTATCTAATTCTAATATATTGTGCTTTTATTATGGTTTTATTCGATTGCACCTGAACTGTTATTATGTAACACGAATTCTTTTTCCATTTGGTTATACATATAATAATACATTTTTTACAATATCCTTGATTTTAAGGAATATATGTACAAGCTTATACAATACTAGCATTAATTACTAAGTATACATTTAGTGATAAATAAATGTTAATTTTATATAAGGAACTGTGATTTTATAACATATATACAGTATAAAAAAAAGAATGAAAAGAAATATATTTAAACAGTTTCAATGAAGGATATATCTGATTAGGTCTGCTGCAGAGAATGTGTTATGATAAAATGTAATGTGCTATCTTTTCTTTTATAATACAGTTTATATCTCAATCTATTTAAGTTTGCTGTTATCAGATATAAAGGAATAGTTATTAAATAAATTTCAGGGAATTAAATTATATCTAAAACTATGTTAATACCTCCACCATTACGTCTGGAACAGTCCTAATCAGATTTTGGGGGTCAAGGGCTTGTTTTAAAAACGCAGTAATACTTTGAACAAACATTTATATCTATTTTTCTAATAAAAATATATATGATACTTAAATTAATTGATTGTCACTACTGAGTATCAGTTCCATATTGTCAATTAAACAAAGAATTGCTGCGTTTTATAGTAATACTAATTGCAAAAAAGAATACTCCATATGCTAATGTATATATTTATTGCTGTAACATAATCACTTCTAATACAGCAGAAACAGAAATGTCCAAGATTGTCAACCCCTCATAGTGCTTTCATTTTATAGCATTATTTTAGTTTATGGTTTCTATCATCAGAATGATAAAAAATAGCATGCTGAATTTGCTGTATTAATAAACAGAATGAACCTTGCAACAATGCATTTAACTCACCATGTTAGGATATCCAAGATACCAGTAACATTAGAAACAACATGGAAGGCAGACAATGCAAGATAAAGACATTAAACTGCATAAATAATTAATAGAATTTTCATAAATCAACCAAAAATTTTGTGCCTCCCAAACTCATTAGGTTGTTCCAGACAGTGGACAGATAAATTTGATTTTGCAGTAATTCTGTTCACAGAAATAAGCACATGTACAAGCTATCATTACCTTTAATTTATACTTTGAGTAGTTTAAAATACTTACACACTTACAGTTTAATGAAGTTTAGACTAAGTTATACATAACTTTTATATTCGTATATACACATATGTATACATACACACAGAGTATATGTGTATACATAGGTATTTTAATACGGGAAGAATTAGTTCATTATGATCTCCAGTATCTATTTATATCTACAATATTATCAGCATGCTTAGGAATAAATTATTCAAACAAGTGTATTCCATAAAAAACTATATAACTTCATTTCAAGCACTTTATTTATATTAAAGTAATTAATCATTTTTATGACACAGTTCTGAATTGTACCTTTGAACCTTTTCTTCCCTCAATATAAATTCTATGTGATTACCCTAATATATTTGGTAATCATAAACAATATGTGTGCACATATTCATATGAACAAGACATTATATACTTTACCCTATAGCAATATATATCACATTATATGTATACATATTTGTAATAACAAAACAGTTTATGTATTTTATAACGTATAGCTAATATTTATATATGTATATATTGTTCCTTTTAATTAAAAAAAAAGAAAGGAAGAAAAGAAAAAGAAAATGAAAATTCATATTATCTGGTATTTTAAATAGGAACAACTATTATAAAGTTAAAATTTCTATCTAAATTTCTATCACCTTATATATAAGTTCATAATATTTGAACAATTATTGATAAACATTGTAACTTTGATAACATAGATAACATACTGCACCTAACATGAATCTAATATTCGATGTATTATGCATTTAATTCCTGAAAATTTTTTTATTCCTGTTAAAAATAAATATATTGTTGTATATGAAGATATTATAGTATTTTGTTTCATAAGCAAGCATAACAATAACTGAGTAAAATTGATATCACAATATATTCTTTACAAATACTCTTATGCTTTATCAAACTGTTAAAAATTTAATATGGATATATATAGCAATATATACGATATTTAATAAATCGCAACAAAATTTTTTAATTATACTTTAACAAATATATTTATGAAAAATATGAATTGTCCATGAATTTTATACTAACATAGAAAACGCAGCACACACATATATATATATATATATATATATATATATATATATATATATATATGGATTACTAATAATCATTTGACAAGATAATTAATATTTCATACCTTTTCAAGCAACTATATAAACTCCATATATTTTCATAAGGATTACCTCCAATTAAGTACCCCATGTATTAAATTTATCTCATGAATATTTTGAAGGTAACTATACGTGAATTTATTATATGTAAAGTCAAAACTTATTTTTCATAATTATATCTTATTATTTGTGGACTAGACTTTTTTATGAAACTCATGTATAATCTTTTCATGTTTTTTATATTTGTAATTTTGACATTCCCAATTATGTGTGTATTTTTCTTTTTAAATTAACAATTTTACCAAATCACTAGTTTTATATTAAGTAATTACTAATTAATTTTCAGAGTCTATAGTTTATTCTTTGGTAATTCAAGTAAAATTAAAAAGTAATATTCTTAAAAACAAGTGTGAAAATAAAAGTAAATTTGTTTCTTATCAGACTTTATGTTTCAATACAACAATTAAGACGACCAATATTACAAATGTTTGATCTAATATGGCTTATATGTCTATGTATATAAATTTATTGTCAAAATACACAAAAATGAAAATATTTTAAACAAAAAATTATTTTTTTTTGGTAAAAATGAAATTTTAACATTGGTCGTCAACATTGTGAAATTGTGATATAAATTTCATATATTGAAAAGCAAGAAAAGTAGTAGTTAAAGTAGCTTTAGAAGTTGTAATTACTCGCACACACTCATCCTTATTCTTGCAAAAGGTATTTGTTGCATCACAGTCGGTTTTAACTTTTATAAACGACAAAGAAATATTAATAATTAAAATGTATACAGAAAAAAGAAAATGTAGATAAAGTAAATAGTATTAGTTTCAGAAACAATTAAATTAATATCTACTTTTCTGTGCAGTTAAATTATATTTAGACAAATGGTTCTCCAGCTTGAAAATAACTTTTGGCTCATTTTTTTCTCTTTTATAAAAAAATCACATTTCCTTAATAATCAGTATGAAAAAGTACGTTATCATTAAGCAAAAACATTCAAGAAGCAGTATACAAATATCTCTAGGAGTTTAAGAAATAAGTTATAAAACAGAAATTAAATTACAGTGTGTGTGTGTTTCTGTGTGTGTGCACGCGCGCGTGTGTATGTATATATATTTGTGATATAAGTTATCACTAATAATTCTAGAGAGAAAAAGAAAGGTAAAGATATTAAAAAAGGATTTCATGCATTACCTCCAGCAACTGCTGCAGCTTTTGATCCAATTTTATTCTTCTTTCCTGCTAAAACAAAATTTTGATGTTAATGTATGTAAAGATTTATAAAATTTAACATGGAGTTTGGTATATTACAAACATTGAATTACAAAAATTATATTTTACAAATCCTATAAAGATTTGGAGTTATAATCACTTTTGAAAGTGCAATCGCAGACTTACTTGGCAAAGTGAATGGTGCTGATTCAAATGGATCTTCAGGTAATTCAGAATAAGTCATAACAAGGCTTTCACGACTTTTTACGCAACTAATGCTGGTATTACTACCTCTTCGAATTTTATCAAATTCAGCGCCAAAGATATGATCTTCCGTTAATTGACCAAAAGGTTGCACATCTTCAAATGGATTCCAAGCTGCCATTTCAGTATTCAATGATCTACCTTCTGATCCTATCAAACTTGAAAGCTCTCCCTGATAAAAATACATAAAGACATTTTTTATTTATGAATATGTAGTTATATTTATTTTAGATTTACAGATTTAAATATCTCTTTTATTATTTTGATTTTCTTAATTAATAGTGCAAAAAATAAATAAGGAATATATCATAACTTTAACAAGCTGAAATGAGATCATATATTAAATGAATAAACACATACAAAGCAATTCCAATATTTTAAATTGTAAATGCTGAAAATAAAATTTATACAAGATGTACAAACATATTTGTAAAAATAATATTCAAATAAATTTAAAAGAGTAAACATGGAACGAAATAAAACTGTGCGCTATATATACTTACAACACGTACATGCGAGGTACTCATTCCTATACAAGGTTTTGTATCAATTGGTACTTCAGGAGATGTTATGTCTTCCGAGCGCAATTTGACTGAAACTTCGTACGGTGCTAAGAATTGGGTTGTCTCAGTTGCAAACGCTCTGTGAACATCGAAATGGCCGCTGTAATATAAATAAAACAGCTTTGACAGATGGGAAGTTGTGAAACAACTGTTGTAGTTTTAAACATTCCATGATAAAATTATATATATATAAAAAAAAATAAGAATCAAATAAACAAATATTTTAAAATCGTGAATGTGTTAGAAGGATTGTTATTTATAAGTACTAAATAAACGAAATTAATAATAATATTAATATGAGCTTACTTATTGAAAGCACTAGTATCACTGACATTTCTTCTATGTCTCGATGAATTTGAAGTTGGACTATCAGGTGGTGATGTACTAGAGCTTATACTTTGGCTCAAACTTTCTGTTTTGTTAACAGGTTTGGGTAAAACTGGTGGAGTTGTCGATGCACTTGTTCTATTAGGCCCAGTTTGAATATTTAATTTTGATGGTAATGTCATAGGCACGACTTTTGAAGATGAACTATTTGTAGAATTTGCTAGTTTTTGCAAAACTTTAGTAGATCCAGGTTTAGGTGCAACAGGTGGTGGTATTTTGGTAGGAGGTGGCATTGTACGAGTATCATCCTTAAAAGGATCTGGATAACCTGTAAATGTATTAAATACAAATTTTAATATTCGTATCGTCTAAAAATGCTTAGTAATAAATTACTATAACTGAAATTACGTGATGGGGGAAATAATGCTTCCAAGTTTTCTTCATTTATATTTGTGGTAGATCTTTGTTCATGTTGCCTCGAATCAAAATAATATGAATTTTTATCTTGAGCAGATACCGGACTTTGCCGAGTCATAGGAGAATGATTAATCATAGGACTCTGCGATTGACTATATTGTGTCTGCTTGCCTTGTGACTGTCCAAAAGAAACATTTTGATTTGGAGTACAAACATGTGGTGAAACTTGACCAAAAGACGATTGGTTGGACAATTGCAGTGATTGTTGAGGATTCACTGGAAGTGTCTGAATATTTTGTACATTTTGGCTTAAATAAGTTGAAGTTGTATTCATTGGTGTAATTTGTTGAAGAGTAATTCCAGCAGGATTTTGTTGTTGTATTTGACTACCTTGCCCTGATATTTGTCCTACTATTTGACCACTTAAATTTATAGGACCTGTGCTCACAGCTTGTCCTTTTGGTCTTTGTCTAGGAGTAACAGAGGTACCCTCTACAGTTGTAACAGGTGTAGGTTTGGGAGTTCTAACAGATGATGATCTTTTAATATTATCATTTTCCATTAAAGGACATGGCAAAGAATCTAATGTAGGCATTGGAGTTTTCTGTAAAAGACACAGTAAATACATAAAAAATAAGTTAATACATATAGTATGAAAACTAGAAATATTGTTCGTGAGGTACAACTTACATGTAGATTTTGAACAGGACATTCTTTTCCTTGAATTTGGAAAGCAATCACTGAAACTTGATAAATATCAGGTCTAACATCTGGATCAGGTTCCAACATATATCGAATTAAACAATGGAGAGCTTTACTGTATCTACAAAAACAAGTTCTATAATAATATTTCATAAATTATAAGAATTTTATACATTACATACATTATGTTACACACCTTGAATTATCTGGTATTGTAAAATTTCCAGACTGTATGGCAAGTGTACTTTCACCAAATGGTAAAGTAAAGAAACATAATTTATACAATAAACAACCTAGGGCCTAAAACAGAACACATAAGAAACAAGAGTTATTTTAGAATAAAAAAGAAAGCAAAAAATATATCAAAACCAATAATTTACCCATATATCTGCTTTTGTAGTTATAGGTTTCCCACAATACATGTCAACCATCTCTGGTGCTCTATAACTCAAAGTTGTATATTTTTTAATTTCTTCTTCGACTACTGCAGCTCCTTGGATACTAGGATTAAGAACTTTCCCTGTTGCTGAACCAAAATCACAAAGAACATAATTCCCAGAATCAGCAAATAGTATGTTTTCAACCTATGAAAATATACATATAAAAATTGATATTCTTAAAACTATTATTATATTTAATTATGAATAGTTCACCTTTAGATCTCGGTGGATAATAGGTGTTTGACAATGATGTAGCCGAGATACAGCCTCACAAACATCACAAAAAATTTGAAGGATTTCTGATTCATTAAAACCAGTCTGCAATCTAGTAAATTCATAATCCAATTTGTGAAAGAATAAATAAACGATTTGTAATCAATTAATAATAATCAATTCTTTTAAATTAGTTAAAATATTATATTTACCTATTGTTCATCATTTGAAGAACTTGAGACTTACAATAAGGCATCAAAAGTAAAAGCTCGTGAACTCCTCCACCTGTATGTGTGATGCTACTATCTACATATCCTATAATATTCTTGTGTCCACTCAGGTTACTCTATAAGAAATCACACAATATAAAAACACCATAAAGATAAACTTTCTATAGATGTTTCATTTTTTGTTTAGTCTTCAATAAATAAATATAAACAAGGAACTAAAATAGTTACTACACTTTAAAAGTCATTTTTATAAAATATTTCCGAAGTTAAAAACTCTTATGAGTACTATAAAATAATAAGCATATTATTTCTTTCTTTTTTGCCATAGCAATCTTTTTACTCACAGCAATCTGTATTTCCCTTTTGCATACATTGAGATCGTGTTCGTTATTCACGTACATACGTTTAAGTGCATATCGTCCGGTCGAAGCTTTGACCAAAAATACTATGGCAAATCCACCTGTAAAGGATATTAAATATTTATTAGAATTTATATAATATATTTGTGTAGTAACAACTTTGTAATATGGTGTATCAAGTGAGTAAATGGATATAAGTTCTTTAATCGTTTATACATTCTATGAAAATATCATAATATTCATTAACACGAAAACATATCAAATAAATTATGCATGTTTCGTGCGTGATGTGTGCGCATATTAAATGAGTATATCATTGTGAAAAAAAAAAACCTATTATAAGGATGACATTAAATCGTATTACAATATAATTATGGTAGGCAATAAGTAGTGTTAATATAATGTGATCTATTCATTTGTTATTCAATCAAAGAAATATCACTACATCTAAATTTGTACGATCTTTAGTATGACTTATTGCCGTATACCTTATGCAACAAACATAGTACCGATGAAACATCGACCGCTCAATATCGCAAAACAAACAATTCATTTATTAAAAATCGATAAAATATCATCTCAGCGAATTCTCGAACGAGATTACATAGTTAAATATTCGAATTTAATCAAATTGGTTAGCGAATATTGTGAGAAAAGTTGTACGCGATCTTGTACCGATAAATTCGGTCTTGAAATGATACGAATAATATATTTGTAAATACATAGAGAGAAATAATAGAAGAAAGTAGATCATAATTTGTTGTAAAAGCAAAGAAAGTCGAGCAACAAAGATTAGATTATCGGATAAAAATCGGAAATATTCGAATCAAAGGAAAAAACTGCGGACTGTAGTCTTTATTGAAAGGAAGGAGGGGAGATAAGGTGAGGGGGCGGGTAGAGGCGTATTTGGAAGACAGAGAATCCAAGGCTGGTAGAAAGATACATATAGATATCTACCTTCCGCCAGGACCTCTTCGACGGTTACAGTGTATCGTCCAACTACGAACACCTTTCCTAAATAACTGTTGGGTTCCTTCGACGTGTTTTCGATCTTTGAAAAAAGCTTCTTCATATTGGCACACGTCGTTGGCCCTCCCAACACCGAGCTGACTTGACATAAGGCCTCGCGCTACTTTTTCACTTTTACCGCCGTACGATATGCCGATCCTCGAACTGATCTTCTTTCACCCTTTGCGTTCAAATCCTGCTCCTTTTTACTTATCTTCTCCACAATTATAAACGCTATTAAACCATCAAAAACCTTTATCTCGCACGACAAACTTAACCAAGCGAAATCGTCTTGATCATGATAACAGGCTAACGTATTTTCAGCTAGCCGACATATTCAGGCTATACGCACTGCGTCTGCGCTTTCTCGTAGATACCATCTCGGAGGAAACATATGTGCACAACTTCCGGTCAAACGTCAAAACGCGGATTCAGCGATTGTCGCGCGCTGTAAACGTATTTGTTTTTCTTGCTTTCCTTGGACAATCGTTTTTCCTTTTTGTGCATTTCTTCTCTTTACCTCCATAACTCTACATTTTTCTTTAAAATGTATTGACAAAGTGAATTATTCCACGATCTTCGGCAATGAGTGATTCGGAAGACAGTAATATTGAGGACGAAATAAAAGATTTAGAAAATGTATTGGCAACAATACCGGCGAATCTTAAGTCTCCAGAAAAATCATCGATCGAAACAATCCATGAATTTCCTAAAGTCGATAGCAGTTTTGAACAGTCAAAAACCCCCGAAGATTTAACGATTGATAAACTTAAAGCCGCTTTGGACTTAAACAAACAAATGATCGAAGAATTAATGAATACAAAGAATGAGGTGAGTGCAATTTTAGAGGATTGCGAAGAACAGTTGCAAATGATAGATGAAAAAATAAAAAAGTATGTTAAACATTGGACGAACAATTCGAAAATTAACATCTCTGCAGCTGGCATGCCTTATTTTAAAGATAAGAATTGTTTCGCCGCTCCCAAAAATCATGACACGAAACTGAAAGCAGCTCGTGGAGAATTGCAAATAGCAAATTTCCAAAAAGCTTGTATATGGACGATTAAAGATAGAAAAGTTGTATTAAATACCGTGTACGAAGAAGTCATGGTATCTGTATTAGAAAATTCCCAAAATAAAAGAACACAAGAGTCTGAAATAAACAATATTATTTCATCTGAAGATACGTTTAAAAGAATGTTAAAAGCAAAGAATGTAGATGAGATTATTGGGCCACTTGGGGAAAAGAAATTTGACTGGCTTAAAATTGCAGCTATGAATGTTGATGGCAGACATTCTGCAGATGAGTGTTCTGTTATGTGGAACATTCTTTTACACCCTGACATTAATAAAAGCAAATGGACACGTACAGAAGAATCAAGATTAAAGAAAATCGCAAAACTCTATAGGTGCGAAGATTGGGATAATATAGCAAAAAAACTGAATACTAAACGTAGTGGATATCAATGTTTTGTTAAGTATACTTCTATGGGATATCTATTGAAGCTAACAGAGCGAACGTGGACAGTGAAAGAGGATGAAAGATTATGTGATATTGTTGCAAAATGTAGAATAGGTAATTTTGTACCTTGGGCCGAAGTAATGAGTTATATGAATTTTAGACCTAAGCAACAAATCTATTTTCGATGGATGTTTAAATTAGCACCACATTTAAAGAAAGGACGATTTACTAAAGCAGAATCTGAAACTTTATTGCAAGGTGTTCACAAATTTGGTACTAACTTTTCTCTAATAGCTGCACAATTAATGCCTGATAGAACTTCGATACAATTAAATGATCATTATCAAACGTTAACATCGAAAGGTTCTACTCATCATTGGACGCTTCAAGCTGATATGAAACTTATTGATTTATATAAGAAAATAGGTCCAGATTGGTCAAAAATATCAAAAAATTTTAAATATAAAAATAGAACACAACTGAGACATCGATATACTGCTTTATATAAATATGCATCAAAAGGTTTATCAATATTTGAAATTCCTAGACCTAAAAATGAAAACTTGTCAAAAGTAGAAGATGCCGAATATAGCGACAAAGAATATTGTGTTGATGTTATAGAGAATGATATTGATGATAAAATAGATGAATTATTAGTAGAACATTTTCAGAATTTGGATACTATTGAATTTTCTCACAATAAAAACTTTTATTATGATTCTGAAAAACTTTCTAGAGACACTAAAGAATTATATTCTATCTTAGAAAGTTTACAAGCAGATCTCCATATTCCAGATAATTTTGATTATCTTCCATTAATAGAAATAGATAAACAATTGTTGTATTCCTTGAAAACATACATTAAGTCTAAGTTTGAAAAACAGAATTTTAGCAAAGAAATAGAAGCTTTCAAATTAAAAATGTTTGGTTCGCAGAACAATGAAGAACAAAAAGATCATTTTATACCACCGCTTCCTTTTGGAGCTTATGCAGATATTAAAAATCATAAACAAACAGGGAGTATAGATTATGTTTTTGATACTAATAAAAAATTTGTTGTTGATGTAAATATGGAATTTAACACACCTGAATCGATAATTCATCTTATAGGTGGCTTAGAAGAACATATACAGTTCAATAAAATTTCTACTTTATACTGTATTAAGAAAGATAAATATGAACAGCAGAGGATTATTCAGCCTATTAATGTACATAAAAAATCTAATCTTCATCAAAATAATAATTTTTCTAGTAATTCTGAAAGAGATAAATCTTACAGCCTAAATGTAAATAATCAATTAAACTTCACACAACCAAAGAATTATATTAACAAAAATAATTATTTCGTATATAAAGTAAAAACAACAGTTTATGAATCTTTTGGTGAATCCTCCCTTTGGGTATCACCTACGGATCATAAAAAAGAATTAGTTAATGTATTAGGCGTAACAATTAAACCAAATTATATAACTTTATCAACTTATAGGAATTTAGTTACATTAAAGAATATATATGATATTGAAAATATATCGAATAATGTTCAGTCAAATTATAAAGATATTGAAAAAGCATACAAATCAGAAATAGCATATGAACTATTAAAAAGACGTCTTATACAATTATTTAAATATCCCATATGTATGTCTTATTTATCATTAGAAGAAATGAATAATACAACAGGATCATCTTTAGAGGAATCTACAAATATAGTATGTAATAAAAGAAAAGCAGTACAAAAGAATAGATTTAGAACAAAAAGAGTTAAAGAAAATCCTTCCGAAAAATTTATTGGCAGTGGTGGTACAAGTATGCCAAGCATCACTTGAAAAACATAGAGACTTTTAAGTTTATGACACAAAATCATGGTTTTATCAAATGATTTTAATTTATAATAACATAGTAATTTCTATTTTAATTGAATATTAGGTAGTATTTCAAAAAATTCAAGATGTATTTTTATGTACAAACATATTTCTTATATTCTTAACATCATGAAAATTTAAACAAATTTTTCAAAATTTATGTTCCTAAATGTGATTATGTGTCTATTCTAAATAGCTAGATTTATATATTGACTTTTTATTTGTACCAAAAATGAGGATTATTTACAATAAAGACAAAATAATTTCGGTTCTAAAATAGCGAATATTTTAAAAACTAAAGAATTCATAAATAAACGAAAATTCAATGGAAATAATAAATACTCTGAAAGAATATTTAAAAAGGTATTACTGCGATTAATCCGAACTAAATCGATCGTGCCTATTGCGAAAAAATGAAGTCAAGCACCTCGATCACACAAAAATGATGGTTTTAATATAATCTATAAATATGTGTACACCTTATATTAAAAAAGTTATATTGTATATAAATTTTTCAATCAAATGAACTGTATACTTAAATCTATATACATTTTATAAACAAAATCCTCTTGGAAAAAAAAAATGCTATAATATGTAATAATTTATTTAGTATAAATTAAATAAACTAGTTAGTTAAATACAACAAATATAACCAAATAATACATACATACAAGAAATATAAAGAAATTTTTATTATACTATGACTTTTATAAGTAAAGTAATTATATAAACCCATTTCATAAATTAGAAATATATTGCATAGTAGAATGATATAGTTGTTTTATTCTGTGCATACTAAACAAACAAAAATCTATCAAAAACTATATACATTAATATTTTTAGTATGAATTCATTTTTATAATTGTTATTTTTATGTAATGACAATATTTTAATAATTATTGTGATAGCTTATGAAAAGTTACGTAATTATTTTTTTTTAATTAAATTATTTTGAATAGCATTTAAATCATAAGAGCATTATTCCCCAGCCAGCTGTATGAACTCCCCACAAGAATAAACTTGTTTCAACTTTAGAAACTAAACGTCTGATAGCATCTAATATTGATTTAAGTTTTCCATTGGTAATTTTTAAAGTTGGTTTTTCTTGAATAAATTTCTTTTTTGACAAATATTCTATTAAAGATACATTATCTCTAGCAAATATTGGCATATACTCCTCCACTTTTTCTCTAGTCCACCAAGCTTGCATATTGCTTTGTCTGTAATTAAAAAATAACGATTTCTAATAGTTATACAAATTTACAACATAAAAAATTATTTTCTATTCGATTAATTTTATTTATATACAATTTATACATTGTAAAAATACTTACGTATCATTCCATGGTACATAATAATAATGGTAAAGACTGGCTTTTATATACTTTGGTGGCTTAGTATTAAATGGATTTTCCACAATATTCATTAAAGCCAATGTTTCGGGCTGTCCATTTAAAAGACGAAACGCTAATGACATTAACCAAGGATTTTGATGATATGTACTTAAAGCAGCAAAACACATTTGCCAGTCAAGACGAGGTTGATGAGGAGCTATAGGTAGAATATAATAGAAATAAAATGAAATATATTTTTCAATTTTGATCTATCTATTTTAACCAATTTTGACTGTATCTAACTAGCTAAATAAAAGTTTCTAAAATGTTTATTAGTTTATATTCATATTTATATGTATAGTATAGTATTTATCAAATAACTCACCTACAAATGGTAATACATTATTTACATTTCCTGGTTTGTATAGAAATTCATATTCTTTCCAAGATCTATCAATAGTGTTACTACCTTCAATAATTATTTCTGGCCTACCACTAATTTCTTTCATAGGTCTGTACGATCCATAACTGTTAACAAGATGGAGATGTTCAACATTTGTGTAAAGCTTTTGAATCTGAGATGGTATTGATAAGTTGTAAGATGAAATCAATGTAACATATGGTACCTAAATAATATACATTTCTACATTACTTTTATGACAATTTGATATAGTAATATATACATTAGGTATTTTTATATTTACTTACAATACTAAGAGTAAAAATTAAACATACAACAGCAGTGTATAAAATTGTAACAAGATTAACAATTGCTTTACTCTGTGTTCCTTTAGTGATAATTACGAGGTCTTTCATTGTATTTATTATTATGTATCCAAGTGATGCAATACCAATACAAATGGAAATAGGAATTATATATAACAAGGCATTATTAAACTGCTTTTGAGTAAATGCTAGAAATAGAGAGTTAAATAATAATAAAAAAGAATTAATGCAATATAGTTTTATGAAGTACTTAATATCCTATGTACATACAAAAACATATTTACCAATTTCAGTTTGAATAGTCCAATTATTCAAGATACGTATGTTGTAATACACACACATACCATATAATATACTCGTATATATCATGATGCACAAAATTACAGATCTTTTGTTAATGACATTATTATTTTTATGTTTTCTATCATTAAAAATATGATCATCCAATAAAGAGATACATAAACATATGATTAAAAAATTGTAAAAGTTATAATTTCCTGTTACAATAATGAAAACTTGTAGGAATACCTACAATTATAATAACATTTTTTAACTATAATTCTTTTATATACTTTACTATGAAAAATAAAATTAATGTGGTTACCTGAAGACAGAAAGCTGTTAATCTTACTAATCTATTTGGAAAGAAGAATAAGAAAGGAATAACAATCTCTGTAACATTTGTTAGAACAGTAGTAAACCGAAGGATCCAAACTGGCAAATGATGTGCATACCATGCTAAAGCAGTAGGTATACATTGAGATTCAAAATATGTGTTCAAAGCTGTAAAAAGCATTTAACATATAACATATTACTAACAAATTTCTTTCATATTAAAGTTTATACAAACATTACCACTCAATTTCCACCATCTCGGACATTGAGAAATGAGTTTTCCTGCACCAGTAGAAAATATCAATCGAAATAATAACCAACGTACAGTCCAAAAAGTAACAGTATCACTTGGAGTACTTCTTTTATTATGTGGAGAATATAAAAGGGGTGCTATGAAGATACATAGAAATCCTGTTTCCAAGAGAAGATAATCCCTACAAAACAATAAAAAGATTGTTAAATTATTTAATAATTCCATAAATTTATGAATATTCATAATAAAAAAAGTAAAAACTGTTAAGACCTACCATGGAAACCTCATAAATATTTGGCCAATCTGGTATAAAGAATAGTATAATAACCAAAGTGTTATAAACAGAGGTGAAATGCAGAACTTCTGTGAAATAAATCTGTAAGAAAAAAACGAATATTTTATTACAAAAAAGATTGTTTAAAAGGTAACAATAGAAGTAATAATAATACTTATAACACATATTATACTACTTATCAAAACCATATAAAATCTAAATAAAATTTTCTGACTTACCCTAAAAAAGCAAGAGTTATTCCAAGAAGTGATAATAAATCAAGCATATATTCTACATTTAAGCCTAAATATGGAGCGAACCAAATCAACGTCGGCTTCTGTGAAAATTTTTCATTTAATGATGCATGACTTTCAAAATTTAACTGGGTTCTAGCAGGTAAGATTCCATTATTACCGTATAACCCTAAGTATATATAAATTGAAATTAATTATTTTGTTTTCTTATTTCGAAATCTGTCTTATTTTTAATTATGTTCCAATGCTATTATATTTCATTAATTTAGTATAATACATACCTGGAATCTGAACATAAAAACTGAGAAAGGCAGATAAATAAACTATGCAAATTCCTCTGATAAATAAATTTCGTGTATATCGTACTGGAAGCATAGTGTTTTTCTCTTCATACAAAATAGAATTTAGGTTATATTAATATTCACATTTGTTAAGCAAAAGCAAATCCTTCATTGGTAATCAGGGATTATAAACCTTACATTTTTGGTACCAGTGTTCGCAGCGCCCTCGCTCAAAGATTATAAACTTCTATATAATTTTCGGTACCAATGTTGCAGCTCCCTCGCTTATGATAACGCTCATAGCAAGAAATAATTTTCAATAGTTGGTAAATAGAGTGAGATATAGCGACTGAAGGAGCGAGTGAGATGGATAAAAGCACCAGTGAGCAGCACTTGCTATATATATATATATATATATATATGTTACGTATATTAAATGAATATAACACGTTATTTATGTTTAAAATAACATCTTTTTATTATTATATTTTAAATAGTTACAATATGTCAATTTGTTATTACAATATTATATTTATATATGTATATATGTTCTATAATTATTTGTTTGTTACTTTGATCTGACCTCTTTTTCTGCAATATTTCGATGACATTCTATGTGCTTGGAAATACATATAATTGTGTTTAAATTCATATTTTATTTTTCCCTGCAAGATTTTATTTATTAAATTCCACCATTCCAGTATTGCGCACATCAGTACAGTAAAAATGTACTGTAGACAATACTTCTTTGTTTAATATTTTTATAAGTTTACTTATAATTTCTATTTTATAACAAATAATATAAAATCGCTGTACTGCAATTTTTGTAGCACGCTTTAGCGTTTCTGTGATTTTTTTATCTTTCAATATTGCAGTGCATTGAGTACAATCTACTTTGATCTTCTTAAAGTTATTAATTATATTATTCATATTTATATACAACATTCGTGCCGTATCTGATGTTTCTGGAATAGTGACTTCTACACATTCCACAGATGTATCATTTTTTTCAGTACTTTCTATTTCTTCTGTACGCATTACCATTAATAAAGGTAAAAAGCTTGTCTCATCTTCCGTACAGTTTGCTGATATGGAGTGCCTTGATGTCAAATTACATGTTAACAATGCTTTAAACGACATGGCAAATAAGTATGGTGTAGGATTATTGTTCTGATGTCCATGATCTCTAATTTGACTGAAAAAATTTTCTACAGCATCTTGGTTTAAGTGTTATAAATTTAATTTATTAAATCTGCAATCTTGAAGCATTTTCCATAAACATTGTGCCAATGTATTGTTTGTCCCTAATTATTCAAACATTTTAGATTATTTCTCTTGAAAGAATTGTAGCTTCTTTTCTGTACAAATTCCATACTATTTAATGTTAGTAATGCTTTTTTTCAAAATTTCGAATGTCCGCTATTTTGTGTGATAATGCTGCTGAGTTCTTAGTTAATATTTCCATTGAAAGAGTCAAATAAATTGTCAAAAAATATAATAATGCTTCTTTCGTTGTAGTGGCATTTTTTAACAAAATCAATGTTATATCATTTACTTTTATGGTACCCGTAATAAAATATTTTAGTAATATCGTTTTTTAACAATGGACTAATATGTTTTCACGTATTAAATAATAATTGTGTTTTCATTTAAAGATAATATTATGTCCATAAGATTTACCACAGTATAGCTCAAGACTAGTACTGCATATTTTACTTTTATTTTAGGAATTAAATGCGGATAAATATGATTATCCGTTAATTTTTTCATTTTTTGCTGATTTTAAAAACATTTTTGATCAATTTCATATACTGATTTTATATGATCCTAAGAAGCACATTGACTTTTGCACTCAGACAATTTTGAATTTTTAGCCAAAAGTAAGTTTTTTTGAAGAAGATTATTACACACACCTTTTTGAAGATGCACATAATCATATAAAGGTACAAT
Source organism: Dolichovespula media (assembly GCA_911387685.1). Classification (NCBI taxonomy): domain Eukaryota; kingdom Metazoa; phylum Arthropoda; class Insecta; order Hymenoptera; family Vespidae; genus Dolichovespula; species Dolichovespula media. Next base: position 22,706 of record OU426874.1, on the reverse strand, counting down.
ACATTCTTGGCCCATGTAAAAAATATATTCCATCTGCAATTCTGAAAAAAAGATAGTAAATGGTATTATAATTTAAAAAGTTAATAGATATATGTGAAACTCTATATATATATATATTTTACTTACTATTATATCTAAAATACTGTGCACATGTTTCCTGTATTAAAGAGTTAATTGCCGCAATATTTGATCCACCCTCATTGCAAACGATAGCTTTAGGCTTAAAACCACATCTTTGTAAAAATATAAGCCACATTTTTATACTTCTACAAAGTTGAATGAACAATGTTCTACTCTTACAGAAGTCATAGCCAATAAGCATTTTCTGACCAGAAGCTAAACATTTTATATAAAATACAATTGCATGGTCTACGAATTTTCTTGTTCTTCTCATTCCCCAGTATTCAAATCCAACAATTTTGTCGTTTTTAACATCATATGTTAGATCTGATTGAAGAGACATTTCGTCCCAAGAAAGCACAACAATCATTCAAATCTATGTTTTGATTAGTTAATAACAGATACTTGAAAATAAGTTTATTACACCCAGTATCGATTGGAATGCATTTCAATTGGGTGTTTAAAGTATTAGAAGATGGATATAACAGAGATTTACTTAGATAATTATAACAAGAGTAAAATCTGCAATAAATTCCAATGCAATACATTTTCTCCTGTAATGAATATTGTCTTCCCTGTAAAGAATGTATATAAAATAAAAATATAGAAATAATATAAATAATATGTATGTAAAAATATTATAAAAATTAAAATACTATAGGAAGGATATAGAATTTATGTACATGTGGTGCATCATCATTATTTCTTAATATCATGTTTACAAAATTTTCTCGTATTTTTATAGTTCTATCCTTTTGGTCCTTATATTTTTCTGTTTAATATTATTTTCTTAATTTTCTTTTCTTGTTTCATTCTGTTCATTTTTCTTTTCATAAGTCTGCTGTAATCTCAGTTTTTCTGTATTATCGTACAATTTCAATGTTATTGGAGACAATTTTTTCTTTCGCGTTATTTTTAACAAATTAGATCTTCTTGGTTGTGATTCACATACTTATGACTCAATTGATGGAGTTTCTTTGACTATTTCTTATGGTTGATCATAATCTTGTGCTTGCTTTTGAGACAATTCTTTTATATTCTTTACTTGTGTTGTGCATGACTCTGTTCCTATCATAGAGGGAATTAATCTCTTCGGTTTAGGACTTCCACTTTCTTTAAAATGTTTGTAGCGCACTTGGAATTTATTAACCTCGCTTTCTTTATATGGTTTCAAAATTATGTTTTTCATCCACTTTTCACGTAGCTGTGAATTTTTTGGAAAATTATACGATGGCATATTAAATCTTTTACAATTTTTGTTAAAATAATAGCAACATGCATCGTCGGTCGTACTACGCAGAGGCTATAAATCTTATGGACCTTTTTGGTACTAGTGTTTACAGTGCTCTTGCCGAGGGAAGAGTCCATAGACAAGGGTGCGTTCAGTTATGCACTATGAGTACTGGCAGTACTGCCAATGGCGTTCCGATATGGACAGCAGTACACTGCGATAGTACTGTTACAAATTTATGACGTCACTAATCTTGAAGTTACTTCCTGTTGCGAAAACTTCAGCTGGTGAGGTAAAGCACTCGCAGTACGGACTAATGATCACAATAGCCGTCTTCACTGAAATAAACTTAATTGACGCAGAAAGTAATGAATCTTATATGATCACTAAAATGAGTTTTAAATTCCATATCCGAATATGAATATACGATATTTTCAACATAATTTTTGCATTGTATTCTCGGTACTCGAGTTTGCCGGTTTAATTCTTTCAAGATTTTTGTATCTAACTCGTCTTCACTAGAATCACTTGAGTCATCTATATTTTCTATTAGTGTATGTATAGTTAATTCAATTATATTTTTATTTATTTCATTCATTTTTATAAAACTATAACAATAACTAGGTTATTACAATACTGGATGTGAGATGTGAGCTGCTGAAAAGCGTACTGCGAGTGCATTCCATTTTACAAGTTCCCAACAGTTTCAAAGAACACGAAATTAAAACGGAATGCTATCCGTAGTACGCTTACATGACGTCACAACTACAGTACTCAGTGCATAATGAAACGCATTAAATATAGAGATTTTAAATATTAATTACAGAAAATTGTCTATTATTTATAAAATATAAACTGTATTTACATTTAAAAAATTTCAAAGCTTTTATATCTTTATATGAGTCAAGATAAATATAAAATTGTACACAATACTTACATTATCTATTTTACAGAATATTAATATTATAATAATATAAAAGATATAGATTATTTTTCATTCTCCGATTCTAATTGTTTATTTTCATTTTGAACAGTTTCGCTAGAAATTTTTTGCTTCATCCATGCCTTCGCTGATGCCAAGAATTTAAGATTTGGTCTTTGGGATTCGTCTTCTGGAAATACGAAGTCAAATACTTCTTCCCATCCATCATTCTAAAGCGATAAAAAAATTAGTGTTGGTTTAATTTAAATTCCTTCGAAAACTATTCAATATTAATCTACATACTCCATCTTCTCCAACAATTCGTCTTCTTCGTTTAATTCTTCTCGGCATTTTGACAATAATTTTAGTCCGACTCTCTTCATCCCCTTTCTCATTCTCGAAATCTCTCCATGCTTCTAAAAGTAATACTCTACTTTCTTTGTCACCGTTTGAACGTAATGCATCGTTCCCGCGTTCAAAAATTCTACGAGCTAAAGTAACATTATCAACATCATCTTCCAATGGTGAATTAGCTAATTCAAATTTAGCATATGCTATCCAAACCTGTAATATAATGTGTTAGAATATTTATACATTATTAAGTTAGATATATGTATAATCGTATCATAAAATCAATCTTACTTTGACATGAAGAGTTCGTTCTAATAATCTCTCAAATAGTTGTCTAGCATTTTCTATTTCATCCTGAGATATTTCAAAATCTATATATGATTTCCATAAAAGTTCAGGCATATCCAATCTAAATAATAAAAATGATAGAGATATTAAATTTGTTTATAATAAAAAATAAAAGAAAAATACAACTTTAATTATATTTAGTTGCAATTGTTAGATATATAACTTACCTCGGCTGAGATACAGCTAATTCATAAATAGCTCTAGCACGGTCAATGTCTCCTAATAAAGTTTCTAATTCTGCAAACTATATAAACATTATAATAAGTGAATAAATATAAGTAAAATGAAAAATAAGATAAATGTAACTATAAGAAAAGGAGTTTACTTTCATCCACGTTGTGCAGTTTTCAGGACCAAATTCAAGGAATTTTTCATACAGAATCCTGCATCTATCAAATTCTCTAAGTTGTATCTCCAAATCGATATAACCACGGTACAATTTATCTCTAGGACAAACACCCAATGCCATACCCTGAATTAAATAAAATTAAATATTTAAAAATACAATAATTCAATACTTATAAATAATAAAAACGATTGTTATAATAATAGCGTACCAATGTTTTTCGAGCTACAGTTAAATTTTTTTGTCGTATTTCGAAAAATGCATAAAATAGCCATATCTTAGAAAATGTAAAGTGTTTATGTGGAATAAGTTCTAAACAGGTTCTAAAAATAAAAAAAAGAATATATTATGAAGTTATATCTTTATATATAACAATGATTTTAACAAAATAAACTGTACCTGTAAACTTGACGACATCTATCTATATCTTCCGTGTCAAGTTCTTCGTACAAAGCATAATTTATCCAGAGATAGATGTATCGTCTCCAATATTGTTTCTCCTACAAAAAATTTATTTTATGGAACTTTAGTATGACTTAAGAATTGTAAAAACGTAAGTATTCGTTACCTTAGTAGGAGGGACATTTGCTATAGCTCGTTCATACGTTTCTCTTACCACATCAGGATTTCCTTCAGATTCCACTAATCTCAGATAGTCGAACCAAGCATCATAGTTAGAAGGATTTTCTTTGACTTCTTGTTCGTACTGATATTTTCTTTTGCTAACTATAACATCTTCAATGCCTATTTAAACATTTTTTATAAATTTATTCAAATTAATATTAATACTTAAAATTTTTTAAATTATATTTCATATTAAACAAATCTTAATCTTTATAATATGAATTACCTGAACGGTCTCCATACTTTTTTTCGTGTATGGTATATGCTTTATATATTTCTTCTGTTCTTTCTTTTGAAATATTGTCTAAAGCATACTTATAAATGATTCTTGCTCTATCATGCTATCAAAGAAATATTAAAATTACAGTTACAGTAATAGAGGTACAGATTTATTATATATTGTTATTTTAAGAATATTCTAAGAATAGTACCTCTCTCTGTCCTTCTTCAAATCTTGCAAATGCTATAAATAGTTTTTCATCCAAGCTCTCATCTCCGAAAAAGTTGACAGCACGTTCATAAACTTTACGTGCTCCATTTATGAAACCATGAGATTCTTCAAAACGTGCATACTTTATCCAATGTTTTACATCAGGATGAACCATTACAAAACGTTCATATATCTCCCTTGCTCTTTGTATTTCTTTATATCGTAATTCAAATTTAATATATGTTTGCCATGCCTGTTCATCAGGTTCCCATTCCATCCATCGCTCAAAAACTTGACGTGCTCCTATAATCAATCTTTATAGAACCAAGTTACATAATAAAAAATAATTCCTAATTTTATATCAAATCTTACCAGCAATATTTTCAAGCATTTCTTCCATGTACGTGTATTTATACCAAAATTGATTGGCTCTAGGTAAAATCGTGACCGCACGATCCCATAAGTTTCTGGCATGATTTATTTGCCTATTACGCATTTCCATTTCGGTGTACTTCAGCCATAATGTAATGTTTCTGTGATCGACATCTAATGCACGTTCGTATATAGATCTAAAATAAATTGGACATATAAAACTTTGAAATGCTTCTAATACAACTAATATTACAAAATTTATTTTTTGTATTCAAAATACCTAGCTCTCTGTATTTGTTTCTGACTTTCTTCCCATTGGGCATATTTTATCCAATTTGTTATAACCATACGATTCTTACGTATATTATCTTCATAGATCTTTCGTTTTCGATGTTGATAATCTGCCAATTCATGGGGATCTGATATCTTTTGCTTAGGTGGCTAAAAGGTAATACTTATAAAGTGAGTTGCTCTCTATATAAAATTATAGATAAGTTTAACATTATTCTTACAGGAGGTAAAATTTCCAAATCTCTTTCCTTCGCTTCTCTTAATAGCTGTTCTGCTGTAATTTGAATTTCTGCAGGTGCTTTGTTTTTAACCTAAAAACGATATAAATTGTGAATAAGTATGTAAAGGAAGTACAGTGTTCTTTCTTCAAAGACTATCCTACATGCACTCATGGTGCGTAGATAAAATAGGTTACACATAGACGGAAAAGGACAAAGAAAGACATTAAAATTTAAGACAGTTCGAAACAGACAAAGAAAAGTAAGAGAGACTTAAGATGTGAAGAATCGGTACATTCAAATTAGAGATAAAGATGATAGTGAATAATTGACAATTAATGTCGTCTCTCTTTTTTTGTTTTTAAAGAAACATAATTTTTGTTGTTATTCGCACCCAGATATAACCTCGAAAGTATTGCAATTTTAATAAATGGAATCTATGCTACGATTTATTAATAATAAAATAAAATATACTAATGTATAATAATCATTTTACCTTAGCCACTTTGGGCATTTTTTGTGATTTTTCCATGACGATGGTTGATTATTATTCTAACCAACAAACAGAACTTCACCTGCACACACGTTGAAACAATTCAGCAGTCGATCTTGGCCGTAGACAACTGGTACACATAGCACATCATCACAAAAGCTATATATTATAGTCGAACACAAAAAAGATTTTAAGAACCTACACTTCCGAAACTAACAATTGTTTCTTCCTCGACCACTAGATAGCGAATCTAGATTAGCCAACATATTTCCTTTTTTGATACTGCGATTGCAGCACCAAGGCGTCGCCTAAATGAAGCGCCACAGTAATATTTATAAGATAAAATAAATTGTTTAATTTTTTTTAATAATAAAAATTGTTTAACTGTTTAATTTTTGAAAAATAAATTCTTTAATTTTTCTTTTATACGTTTTTTTTTAACAAAATGTTTTCAACGAATGCATTTCTACATTTTAAATCGCTTTCTGTATTGTTTGCGTTAGTTTAATACAAATTTTATACTTTTTATAAATCAATTTTTATATAATTTTTTTATACGATTTTTTCGTATAAAGCTATTTATAATATTTGCAAGATATGAAGGACAGAGAGAGGTAAATAGATAGATAGATAGATAGATATTTTATTTTTCTCCTCATGGTTTGAAGGCGCTTTTCCAGAGGAGCGTACCCAAACCTCTTACAAACCTCTTATAAACTATGCATAAACCTCTCCATCCTCAAGCCTATGTCTATCCTTACACCTAGCTTACATCTGACTAAAGCTACCTTATAACTAACTTATAATTATCGTACATACTAGTCAACTTAATGTAAAATACTACTCGAATAAAAACCAAATAACAACATAACAAAACGATTGAACAACTAAAATGTTTAAATAACTAAAATGATTAAATGAGAGAAAGAGCTCTAAATCCTTGACATTATTTAGGCTTCCGGTACCACACATTCACACACTTTCACCTCTTTGCAACTACACTCCCATTCCCCCTCCTCGTCTCCCACCATTTCTTCACCTCTTTTTCTTTCCAGCTCCCTCATTTACCACTCTTTTTCCCTTCATTGCCACAACATCTCTCTCATTCTCTCTCACCAACTCCCCCATCCTTTTTGATCCTACATTCTCCTAACCATATTCCCACGTCTCCTCATCCTCCCCGCACATCCAACACCTTCTCTGCCTCCCAGTACCTAGGCCCACTCATCTCATTATTCATCCTAAACCTCATTACCTTTCTCCATCTACTCTCTCCTGCCCCTTCCTCAGATACGCAGGCACCACCACTCCTCCTATCTCCTTATACCACCTATTATATCTTGCCCCTCTAATCCTTTCCCCTCTTTCCTCCTTCTGTAACTCCCTGATACTCTGTTCCTACCTGTCATATACTTCCTGCCCCCTCTTCTCCTTTCCTCCCTTTCCTTTATACCCCTACCCCTCTCCTTCCAGAATTTCCTTCACTCCTCCTTCCAGCTCGATAACTCCTTTCCCTCCTCAATCCTCCTTTTCATCTCCTGCCAACATTTTCTCTCCAGCACCCTACCTCTCCCCTCCTCCAATTTCTTCTCAAAATTCACCGTCCTTCCCCCAGCTCCATAGCCTGAAGTTATCCTTTTTGATTTCTTCCCTTATCATATACCCCAGGTACACCAGTCTACACCCAGTGTCCACCTTAGCCACCTCTCTTGCATCGCCTCCACTTTTCTCCGCTCCTTCCACTCGCATATCTCCACCCAATACTCCATCATCGTCCCCACCAGTCTTTCAAATAACCATATTCTTCTCTCCCAATCCCCTGCAAACCTTCTTTTCCCTATTCCCCAAGCCTGCCTGATTAATGCCCTTACCTTCCTAACCCTCCTTTCTCTGCATTCTGTATCCTAGATAGGAGAATTCTCTCACCTCCTCAATTCTTTTTCCTTTCCACCTTCACTTCACCTCCGTCATTTTCCCCTCCCTTTCTGAACCTCATCACCTTTGTTTTCTCTATATTCACCTCCAGCTTCTTCCTATCTAGGATACCTTCCATTTTCCTCAACTTATGCGCCATTCCCTCCTCACTTTCCGCTAATAGCACCATGTCGTCTGCATAAGCCAGGCAGAACACCTCTTCCTCTAGCCTTATTCTCTCCCCCTCCATCACCCTTTCCTGAACCACTCATCTACATCTGCTACCACAAGGTTGAAGAGGCACGGACTCAATGGGCATCCTTGCCTTAACCCCCACGCCGTCTAAAAACACTCTCCTAGCCTCACCCCTGCCCTCACCTTGTTTCTCGTCTCTCCGTAAACCTCCTCCACTCTGCTCCTTAGTCTCTCCCTCACCCCTCTTTCCCTCATCATCTCAAACAACACCTTCTTATCCACTGAGTCAAACGCTGCCTTTAGGTCCAAGAAAGTAGCCACTACCAACCCGCCCTTTTTTTCCAACTGCCTATTCACTAAATAGTTTAGCACATATACATTGTCTATTACTCCCATTCCCTTCCTGAACCCCGTTTGACTCGGTGGTACCATCCCTTTCCCTCTATCTCCTCTCTTAGCCTCTCCGTCAGCACTTCCACATACACCTTATAAATCGTTAGCATCAACGTCACCCTTCTGTAATCTTCCACCTTATCCCCCGTCCCCTTTTTCACAATTGGGGTTATAATTCCTTCCTTCCATCCTTCTGTCATCCCTCTCCTCTCCACACCCTACCACATAACCTCCACGCCCACTCCACCAACCTCTCCACTCCATACTCCCATACTTAGCCGGGCACACCATCCTCCCCCGATGCTTTCCCCCTTTTCAATCTATTGTCTTCTTCACTTCCTCCCTACTCATCTCCGGCTCCTCATCCTCCCCTCCTCTCATTCCCCCTATCAACACTTGCCCCTCCAATCCTCCTAACAACCTTACGAAATGCTCCCTCCATTCCTTTAATTCTATTCCCTCTTTCAACCCTTTCCCTCTTTTCCTTTCCCTATTTACTATTCTCTACACATCTTTTTCCATCCTTGCCTCTTGAGCCTCCTTCACCTCTCTCTCGTTCTCTCTTTCCTTTTTCTCCTTGCATAGATGCTTATACTCTGCTCTCGCCTTCCTATATTCTTTCTCTCTTTCGCCACTCTCTTAACCTTTTCCTTGTCTCTCTCTCTTCTCTTCGCATTCTTCACCCCACCAACCTTTCCTTTCCATCCCTTTACTTTATCTTGCTCCCTCCTTTAACTCTATACCTATCTATCTCACCTTCATCCCCAATTCCTCCTTCACTCCTCTATCTCCATTACATTCTCACTCTATTTTTTTCCTAATCCTTTCCTCACCCTTCTTAGGACAGAGAGAGGGACTATTCTTAAAATAACAATATATAATACATCTGTACCTCTATTACTGTAACTGTAATTTTAATATTTCTTTGATAGCATGATAGAGCAAGAATCACTTATAAGTATGCTTTAGACAATATTTCAAAAGAAAGAACAGAAGAAATATATAAAGCATATACCATACACGAAAAAAAGTATGGAGACCGTTCAGGTAATTCATATTATAAAGATTAAGATTTGTTTAATATGAAATATAATTAAAAAAATTTTAAGTATTAATATTAATTTGAATAAATTTATAAAAAATGTTTAAATAGGCATTGAAGATGTTATAGTTAGCAAAAGAAAATATCAGTACGAACAAGAAGTCAAAGAAAATCCTTCTAACTATGATGCTTGGTTCGGTTATCTGAGATTAGTGGAATCTGAAGGAAATCCTGATGTGGTAAGAGAAACGTATGAACGAGCTATCGCAAATGTCCCTCCAACCAAAAATGTGAATATTAACTTCCACGAGATATAATTATTATGAATGAATATAAACAGACATATTAATTTCTCTTTAATAAATCTCTTTTGTTAGGGAGTGTTCAATAAAAAAGCAAAAGCTTTTATTAATCTACGGAATATGAATTCAGTCATATCGTAATAAAAAATAAAGATGATATTCCGAAGGAAAATAAATACAAAGAAAAATTTGCTCTACATCCACATTTTCTATCATTTTTTACATTACAAAGAAGAAGAAATGTTTGTTAATTTACGTAATATATGCTTATTACAAAACAAGAAGGTAATATTACGAAAAAAAGTTTTTAATCTATATGTTTGCTATCATGCAATATGAAATGAATGTAATTCTCTATGAACGAATTTTTTAGACGATTTTACAAAAAGAAATTATATAGTATGAAAATTATATCTAATAGTACGAAATAATCTATTGCATAATATAGTATAATAATAGTATAGAAAAGTCTTTATTATGCAAATATATCTAATTGTATTTACTATTATTATATATTATTATTAAGTACAACTTAGACTTATACAAAGAAACATTACCAACGTCGTATATGAATTAACGAATAATTTCAGAGCGATTAACTTTAATAATTACAACGATTATTAATTATTAGTTTCGTTATAGTAAATACAAATATGTGTCATCTTCTCACTCAAAAAAAAACGGACTTCAGCCACTTCCAAAAGAAATTACACTTCATTAATCAATAATACAATATAAATACAATATAATATTTTCGACAGATAAAAAAGAATCGAAGAAATTAATTCTTATTGATAAACATCTTCAACGATAAAAATAAGAAAAAAATTAATTGTCAATTGTCCAAATTTTTTAGTTAATTTCTAATTCTAAATTATAAAAAAAAAAGGAAAAAGAAAAAACCCGCCAGAAAATCCCCGAAATAAACAAACAGCAAACAAAACTAATGTTATAACAATCAATTAATTAAAATTTGGTAAGTAAACGGCAAAATTCTCAAATATAATTAGAAAATAATATCGCGAAGGTGAACATAAAAGAAGCTACAAGGAAAATACAGAAAACCAGATTTGGATGCAGTTTACACGCTGATCGTCCGTAAAACGATTAAAATCAATCGAACACAAAATTAAAAAACTAGTCAAGGATTGTTGGATGTTACAGTTTATGGTGGACGATTACAGGATGATTATGATATGCGCTCCCTATGTGCTATTATTCGTGATGTTCGGTCGAGAGATGTTTTCGAGGGTCTTGAGATGACCTTGGCTTTTCTCAAAGGTAAATATCATTGTTGTAAGCTTAAACGAGAAGAAGTAAACAAAGGAAAAACAAAAAAACTTATGATGTCTTTGACAAGAGGAATTCGTTTATTCCAGGTATGACAATAAAAATATCGAATAACGATAGTCAAAGTGGAATGAGATCGAAGAATACAATTGAAGAGGATTAAAGGAAACGTTCGTTAGATAGACGATTGATTATATTTGAAGCATCGTTGAACCTGATATCCCACGATAAATTGAAAGACTCCAACGAAACGTTTCTTTTATGACGAAATCAAATTTACTCGGAATTTATTAAACCGCATAAGACTGGATAACGATTTGATTGGAATCGAGAATGCAAAGGTCATTATGTTTATGATCAATCTTTAAAAATCCTTGTTACGTTGTCAATCATATCACGATAATATTAATCGTTTCGTCCTATTATCGTTGGACGTCTAAACATTAGATGAATGATTGGGAATCTGGACTGAAGGATGCCGTAACATTTGTTAATGGCTTATTAGCGAGATAACAAATATTGGAATCATTGTGCATCGTCACGAATAGTTTTCCATTTCGTGTTTGATCTCTCTGGTCTTGTAGGCCTGGAACATTTTTAGCAACTTTGAAACAACATACCACACGTGAGATCAATCTTGAGGATCTTTGACTTCGGGCCAATTGGATCGATGATCATAAGATCGAACAACAATGGAAAGTATCAATAATTACCGAGGGACTTCTTATCTCAGGTATACAAAAATAAAGAGAAAGAACAATGAAGCTATACATTCTTTCTAACGGTCAGCATTTGTACTTTTGAAGACTCTAAGTGCAATATTTCTTGGTATTTTCTTTCTCTTTTTTATTGAGCATAATGATTGATTAACGATAAATTCGATCCTGATTATTTCGACCAAAATCATTCTATTTGAACAATTGATTGTATATGAGTCAATTAAGTGCAAAATGAATTAAACTTGTTGATCAACAGGTGCACTAATATAATCGATGTAGATGCAAACGATGTGGCGGCTGGTGATAGGAAAGAGGTGGAAAAGGGCGAAGGAAATAGATGCCGACGTTTATACTACGATTTCGTATTTCTTATTAATTTATCCGCTTTGTTAATCTTTTCTCTCATCTCTCCTCTTAGGAGTTTTCATTATTATTCGAAAAATTTTTCGAAAAAGTGTGGTGAGTGGGTGAGGGAGGGCGAAGTAGTGAGGTAAAGCTAAGATCGATGATTATTTGTCTTGTTTTTTCTGTTTCTTATGCTTTGTTCGTTTTTTTTTTTAATAAAGTAGGTAAGTATAGAACTAACTTACTCTATGTGTCCTTAAATTCTCTCATTCTGACTTTTTACGTAAATATATATATATATATATACATGTATGCATGTATGTGTGTATATATGTGTACATGGGACAAAAATTTATATAAATATAAAAAAGAAAAGAAAGAAAATAAAGAAATAACAAAAAAAGAGAAGAAGAGGAAAAATACTGAGTAATTGATAACTTTGCTGAAACATTCTACAACGACGATTTCTTGTTTGAGAAATTCAATAAGTATATGTGTATGTATGTATGTTTATGTATGATGGAATATATATATATATATATTGCCATTTGCACATTTACTCCAATCTCTTCATTACACTATCTATGAGTTTTGGATACATTGACACGCTTGCTCTACAGCTTGGTGTTTCCCAGATAGGTGACTTTTTCTATCTCCTGGTCCACCTCTCTGCTTTGTTGGAATTGAACTCACGCTCCTGTTTTTGCTTGGATTTCCTTTATCATTTCTTCTGTTGTTCCTAGGGGTTTCTCTTGTTCTTGTGAGGAGTCCTCTTGAATAACCATCATCCTCGCACTAGACTTCTCTTGAAGTCGTTTTATTATTTCTCCGCAGTCGTAACCCAAAAGAGATGAACATAGTTTGGTCATCGAGACAAAAATAATTAACTTAAGTGCAACCGCATTGTGGTCCCGAAACATGGGTCTTTTTAGTCATTTTGTCCATTTTAATTTATTTACATTTCCTGTTTTGTAGAGTCTGCCTACTAATAGCTTCACATTGTTTTGGAGGAGCATTTCTAGAACCTTATGAGGGCCGATATATTGGTTCCCAAATTTCGACGTTGATTCTTTTAAGAGCAAAACCTCATCCCCCTCCTTTAAAGCCTGAGAATTTATTTTCTTATCATAGTATTTTTTCATGAGGTTCTGTCATGGTTTCTCCTGAGTACGGTTAAACTTATTAATTAAATCTACGTATATGTCAAATATGTCCTATTCATCTTCTCATTCAGAGGAGGATTTGACCCTGGCGTTCATACGGAGTGAATCGGATACTCTCGTGGGTTCTAGTATTGTATGAGAACATGGCCAGGTCCAGCTATTCGTCCCAGTCACGCTCTTTTCCAGTGAATTGCTTAAGATATTCTACCAAAACATGGTGCGATCGTTCGATTGACCCATTGGACTGAGATTAAAATGCCATGGTTTTGTATTGCCTAATTCGGAACTTGCGTGCGATTGTTTTGATTAAGGCATTCAACAAATTTGTGCCTCGGTCCGTCAAAACGGAGCGAGTTGCCCCGAATTTGCTAATAAGGTGAGATATTAAAGCACCAGCAATGTCGACGGAGGTGATGTTAGCAAGAGGCGCAGCCAAAGAGAATTTAGTAAGTTGGTCCTGAATCGTCAGTACATATTTGTTTCCCTTCGGAGTTTGAGGGAGAGAGCCCACTATATCCATGGCGACTTTATCGAATGCGGCACCAGGTGTGTCGGTGAGGATCATGGGCAGCTTACCCTTAACCTTAACTAACTTTTTTAATTGGTAATCTAAGCAATTTTGAATGAATATTTGTATTTGATCCTTCATTTTTTCCCAATAATACCTTTGTCGCATTCGATTGTAAGTTTTGATAACCCCTTTATGGGCGCCCAAGGCTGAAGAGTGGTTTTCGCGTATTAGGTCCTCTCCCTCGCTCTTTTCAGACATTCTGACTAGATTTTTACATATGCAAATAGTACACGATTCCTGGTCAAACAACTCTCCCAGCCTTTACTGTATATGAGACCAAGGCAGGGTATCTATTTTATCTGTTTTTGAAACACTGATCAACTGGAGATCCAATTCTCGCGACATTGACAACAATGATTTCAATGCCGAGTGATATATTTAAGTATCTAAAGGGGTTTGTCAGTTTTCTTGATCGGCAGAGCTATAAGATACTTCGTCCTGATGTCGGTTACGAGTGCTCGTACCAACGTTAAGTCTTGATATTTTGGGATCTTGCCCAATTCTGCCAGTTGTTTTGATTCTTCGTCGCACGGCGTACCCTTCATCGCGATGAAGATCGCTACATTATTTTTCTTCATTGAAAATTTATCACGTATTTCTACTAAATTCCTAGTTACTTGATCCGCAGATCATTGATTATTAATGTAAGGCTGGGAGACTGGATCAACTAAGTCGTCTAAACTAGCGTCAGAATCGCTGCTCTGGCCTTGGTGGAGAGTGTGGTTTGACTCGTTATCTAATTCCTCTAGCAACCTCCCACTCCTGTCACTTGGTATCAAATAGTCGTAGTACGTTTCGTCAGTCTGTATGTCGGTTGTCATTGAAGTTTCGGACAGTGGTTCTCGATTTGATTTTACCCGCTGATCTTCTAGATAACGTCTCCTAAGCTGCTTCTTTATCTTGGCCAAATTTGTATTACTAAAATGTGATGGCTTAATGGAGGAAGAGCCATCTGACTGACGAATAGGGAGAACCTGTGCTGTCCCTGGAGGATTTCTCGATGGGACATCTACGTTCACGTTCGCGGTGCCTGACTTACATATTATCCGGTAGTCGTATTCAACTAGTTTTAAGTCCAATTTTGTTAATCTACATGTGGAGTCCTTGACCGATTTAAACCACACCAGTGGTTTATGATTCGTGACCAAGGTGAATTTCCGTCCATGTAGGTAAAGGCGGAAATAATGTACCGCGTAGACTATTGCTAACAATTCCCTCTCGATGATAGAATAGTTCCTCTCGGCTTAGTGTAAGAGTCTCGAGCAGTATGATATAGGGAGGTCCTTCCCTATCGGACTTTGACTTAAAACAACATCGATCGCATAACCTGATGCGTCTGTAGTTACATTGAACTCTTTTGTGAAGTCGGAATATTGTAGAATTGGTTCCTTGCACTACGCATTCCGGAGGATATTGAATGCGTCGTCTTGTAATGCGTTGCAAATAAATGCTCCTTCTTTTTTCAATACGTCTGTGAGCGGCTTCGCAATTTTAGAAAATGCTGGGATGAATCTTTTATAATACCTAACCAAGCCCAAAAATTGACGAATAGTTTTAGTATTTCGCGGTCGCGGAAAATTTCTGACCGCTTCGAGTTTCTTTGGGTCCGGCTTCACGACATCTTCCCCAATTATTTGACCTAAATCTATTACTTCCCTCTTTAAAAATTCGCACTTATCCGGCTGTAGTTTTAGGTTAGCTGTACACAGCCGTTCAATCAATTTTGTATATTTAACTTCATGTTTTCGAAGCGATCTCGCGTTTAAGACGACATCGTTCAAGTAAACGAACATTTCTTCGCCTTGCAGACTCATCAACACGAGGTCCATAAGTCTTAGAAATGTCGCAGAAGCATTTTTAAAACTGAATGGCATGCGCGTAAACTCGTAGTGGCCATGCGACGTTGAGAATGCCGTTTTCTTCCTATCTTCCGGGTGCATTTTTATTTGGTGAAATCCCAACTTCGAGTCAAAAATAGATAAATATTTGGCAAACTCTAATTGATCTAATATTACTGTTATATTCGGTAGGGGTTACGGATCCCCTTTCGTTTTTTCATTTAGTCCTCGATAGTCTATTACCGTACACCACCTTGGATTCCCTGTTGAGTCTACTTTTTTGGGGACTATCCAAATTGATGAATTGTGTGATGATACTAAAGGTCGGATGATTTCATCTGCCATTGCAGGCTCGTTTGCTTATTTATTTTCTCCTTGTGAATCGGAGGAAATCGATATTGTTTAGTGTAAATTGGAATGACGTCTGTTGTGATAATCCTATGTGCTATTCTTTTTGTACTTCCTAGACGTTCTCCTGGTAAATGAAAGCAATCCGAGCTATTTGCTAAAAGATTCATCTACATTTTCCTTTTTCTCTGAGTTCAAATGCTCATGACGTAGGAGCGACCTCATTTGCTCTACCCTATTCTTAATTTTGAAACTATCGAGTTTATGGTCGTACTCCCTACTTTTGCCTGTATCGTTATTTCCGGCTATAACAGCCATGCCCTTAACTGACGCATTCGGCTGTTTGCCCTTAGAGCTACCAGGCCTTTGTTGTGATAAGGCTTTATCAACCGCGATAGAATTGTTGCAAGGTCAGGGTAGGAACTACCACGTCGTAACCCTGGTCTGTAGTGTTAATGGCTTTAAAGTATGCTAGATATGCTCATTCCTAACTAACGCATCACCCATATACCAGGTATGGTTTGAAGCGTGGGTATATAACCCTCGCTAGCCTCATGATTTTCCACACGGCATCGGAATATAGTGCTAGACCTGGCGGGAACGTGAATTAATTCCCGGTCTACAAATGGTATTTCTTCGTTGGGGAGTTGTACGTACTCCTTCGCGTAATTCAACCTCGCACCAGTCTCTTTCAGGAATTCGTTTCTTAAGATGCCGTCTTGTTCGATGGGAAAGGTACGACTCACCAGATGGAAGCTCACTGGTTTGCCGAATAAGTTCACTGTAACTGACCCTTGAATATATACATGGCTATCCGTAATGCTGCTAATCCTTATTGCTTGGCTTCCGTCTATCTTTTCCCCACTGCCCAGAACATCTGCTTTCAGCAGGTTTAATTCCGATCCAGTATCAACCATGAGGGTGGCGATCTTATTAAACCTTTCTAAATCTAGCGATATAGCGGGTGCCCTAGCAATTTGCTTATAATTAATTACAACAACTTGTCCGTGCTCGTTGATTTCGTTATCAATATCGGATGGTTGGGTTTAGGGCGGCCCCGCCTCCGTTGCAGCGAGACGGGTCGCTTGCCGGGTTTCCCGACGTTGACGGTTTCGGACTCCGTCGGCCGTTATTAAGCGCTCGCTTCCTACATTCGGCTATTACGTGGCTCACCTTATTGCAATAGTAACACACTATTGTGCTTCTCGGACTGGCTGGCCTCACGTTACCGCTATCGATAATTTGTCTTGAATTTGCTTCTTTTTGCGAATTTCCTTGATTACTCGGCCTAAGTGATCCCCTGTCCCGTGGGGGAGGTTTGGCTGCGGCACTAGCGTAAAAAGTTGGTCGCGCGTCCTTCCAACTCTTAGCTGTTAAATGCCCGGATTTCTCGCACATATTACAATTGGGTCGGTCTGCGGTAATAGCGCAAACTCCTACTGAGTCGTTACCGCTGGGCAGTTCAGCTCTTTCAGCGTCGTGTTCCGCGATTTGACTGATTCGTAGAAGCGCGTTGGATGCGGAGGCAAGATCGAAGTATTGTTCCAGCTTTAATGGAATTCTCAATTCTAGCGGTAGTTCGTTGACAAAACTCTCTGACTCAATACGCCGACGGTCATTCGCGGATATTACTACTGACACTTTGGTCTCTCCCTCTATGATAGCCTGCTTCAAATCTCTAACCCGACCTATATAGTCCAACACGTGTTCGTTAGGTCTTTTATATGTATTGTTCAGTTGTCCTTTATAATAATTGATCGACTTCGACGGCTGGAAGGCCAATTTTAAGATTTCCACAAGTTGATCTACTGTGGTCAATTCTTCCTCTTCGACTACGAGATATGCGTGGCCATCTGATTTAGCGCGTATCATACGTACTAACGCATGTTCGGTTTCGAGAGAGAGGAGCGAAGGAAACAAATTGAGAGCTCGTTTACACGCCCGCGTCAACTGCAAGACAGGGATATTGTGTCCGTTAAATCGTGGAATAGTCTCGATTATCTCTTTTAATTTTAACTGTGGGGCGTTAGAACGAGGCACCGCCATTGGCTGAAGTGGAATATCGTGTGATGCTGCCGGAATTACACGGATTGCTTTCTTTAATTCCTCGATTTCGCGACGGATGGACGCTAGCTCGAAGCTCACTTGCGGGTCAGACCCACATGAACAACTACTTGATGTTACTCGTATTTGTAATGCGATTCGTTTCTTGAGTCTCGTTAAGTACGTTGGATCTTCCTTTCCGGTCCAGTTCTTGCTCGCGGCGCAATAACATTGCGGTTTTTTAGCTCAATTTGCCTTTTGTTCAACTCGACTGACTGTTTTTTCAATTCAGCTCTATGTTCGTACAAGACCTTTTTTATTTCAATCAAGTGCTATCGCATGGATATCAATTCGGTTTTGAAGCGGGTTTCACGATCTTACGATTTTCGCATTCCATTATTTCTCGCAAGTACGTTTTAAGTTCTTCTTCGGAGAATGAATGATCTGGAATAGCTGTATTTGCAGAGGAGGCCATACTGATTTATGTTATATAGGGAAAAGAACGAAAAAGCTCATCCACCGCTCCCATAAAAATTTTGTATTAGCTGTGTAACGTCGTCAATTGGGTCACGAACAAAAAAAAAACGAATAATTTATTTGCCTGTTTACTCCAATCTGATTAGCTGCCCCGTTTTTGGTCAGTGTTAGACTTTACTGGGATTGGGGCGTTTTCGCTCCTTATTAACACAGCCAGAGCTATTCCGGAATACCGTTATGTTCCCCGTGTTCAATTGATTTAAATCAGGGACTTACTCTTCGTTCTCCGATTGTAGTAATTATTGGCCCAATGTGTCACCCAAATAATAATATGACCTTAATTATGTAACACAAATTATTCAAAACTTTAATTGAAAGAAATAAAAGGAAAGAAAAATTGCAAATAAAGCACAAAGAGTACAAAATAAAACACAAAATGTACAAAATAAATGTAAGAAAAAGTGCAAAATAAAATGTAAGAACTTAAATACTTGACTCTTGCGTGACCTCTAAGAAAAGAGGAATAATTATTAGATTATTCATCTTTCTTTTCCCTGATCTTACTGTTCGGTTCTTACTACACAGAGATTACAATCTGTTCGGCAAATTGTAGATTTTATTCCGGGCAGCGATTAAGACTAACTAAAATTAGATTTAGACGTGACCTTCGATATTAGTCCGCTGATTGACTATTAGAGACTTATTATGTTGACTGACTTTTCAAGATTGAAGTTTTAGACTGACTTCCCAGCGCTTCTCCAAATATTCTGAAAGTTAGAATATTAGGATAAAGGAAAGGGAAGAACGACATTGATTGGCAACATAAAGACATTTTTCAAAGGTATTTGTCGAAGCGATTGTGCAACGAATTTACACTTGACGACATGATGGGACGAAAATAAACAAGTAACAAAACGATCAGAAGCTAAGTATCAAGCAAGAGTATGGCAAAGTCGATAATCGGATTAAAATCGGCTTTCTTCCTAAAAGAAGATAATCTCGAAATAGAATACGAAAGGAAACAGAAAAACGCTTGTTATTCGACTTTGCTCTCTCTCTCTCTCTCTCTCATGCTTGGACAAAGCAATGTTTATTTTGTCACTTTATATCATTGTAATGTCACATATATTTTGTTACTTTATGTCACTTTATTTTTATTTAATGTCCTAAGTCGGCAATTTTCACGGCAGTGTTCGTATTAACGATTTCTTTTATAAAGTTTGAACGGTTTTAGGTCTTGATATAAAACAACACTTTTTTTACTACACGGCGACGTGACAATATACATATATACATATCAAGCACATCCATTAAGCATAACTCGATTCGATTTTAATCTCGACAATCTATCACTCTTGTTTAGTTCTGTTTCGTTTCCCTGACATCATTCCCTTGTTTATTTTATTAATTTTTCGTTTCACTTTTTCTCTCGTTCATTATAATTATTGTTGTTATTTATTTCAATTTCTTTCTATGAATTAGCAAAACTTTTTTCGCCCGAGCGAAACAACATTTCTATTCCTTTTTTCTTTGATTTTCCCATCGTATTGCAAATATGATGTTCTACTGAAGGATTTCTTTATAAAAAAAGAGAAAGAGACATCAACCTCTTAGGCAAAAAAGATGAGATCGGTGATAACGTACGTAACGTATGAATATAGAATATTGTGTATGTGTGAAGTCGGAAGGATCTATGATTGTTTCTTTTTTATTTTCTTTTTTTTCTTCCTTATATTTTTCTTTCTTCTCTTCTTCGTTTGTCTTTACCTTTGTCATTTTTCGAATAAGGAAATAATCAAGAGGATCATTAAAAGATCACCCCACCCACATACAATAGAAATTGTACTCATGCTCATTAAAAACCATGCAACAAGTGCATATAGAGTCTAGATCATGAATGGAATCAATAAGCTAATGAGAGAGGGAGAGTGAGTGAAAAAAAGAAAAAGAGAGAAAGAAAGAGAGAGAGAGAGAGAAAGTGACAGATAAAAAATATTAGAGAGAGAAAGAGTGAGAGAGAAAAATGAATGAATGAATAGATGAAGGAACGATCGTAGGTTGGACTCGATTCTCAATACAATTTATTATTGCTTTAATAAAAATGAGGTGAGAGATTTATGACACGAGACCGAGGCCCGCAAGGAAAAGGCAATACTATTTTACATATATATCTATGTCTACACACACACACACACACATTTTTAAGGCTTATCACTATTCTTATAATCTTGTAATACTGCTCATATCGAGACGATCTACTCTTTTGAGAAATATCACACGTACGCACACATACACGACACGTACACACGTACACATACACGCAATTACATAATATAAGACAAGTACTATTATTTTTCAACCCCTTTTTTGTTCCGGTTGTTTCTTCTTTTCTTTTTTCTCGTTTTTCTTCTTTATTTTCTTATTTTTCCCTCAAACCCCTTCCAATTTTTGTTCCTTATTTTTAACCTTCATCCATTCGTCGTTCATTAAGCGTTAATTACAATCAAATTGATTCCAATCGAAAACGATTAATGATTCGAAAAGCTAGGAACAATTGTGCAAGGATGATATAAGATAGGCGACCTCTAAGAGAACACGATCGTCTTCATCATCGTTCTCGCCGACCTACCATTCCAAACCCCTCTTCATCCTATTCCACAAATCCACTCTTCGCATTCTCCAACCTTTGCGTCTCTACGAGAGTACATAGATATCTCCTAGCCCTTCATAACGTTCGTTGCACGATTCTTGCCTTCTATCGTTGGCAATGTTAAAAAAAGTGACGGAGGGTGATTTAAAAAAGAAGTAAAGGTAGCAAGAGAGGAAGACAGAGACAGAGACAGAGACAGACAGACAGATAAAGGGAGGGGAGAGAGAGAAAGAGAGACAGAGAGAGAGAGAGAGAGAGAGAGAGAAAAGGAAGATACAAGTAGCTGCATTGCGTGTCGCGAAACAGTGGGAGTTCTATGAAATAGAGACGCCCGTTTCCCTTTTTCACTTTTTACCACCTCTTCCTCTTTCTTGTCTTACTCCAGGATGTTTTAGTCGAAACAACGATATAAATCGCGGAAGAACGAAACGTCAAACTTTTTAATTCCATCTGACAATTTTTCTTTGTTCTTTTTTCTTTCTCTCATTTAAATAAATGGAAACAAAAGGATAAAGATTATAATATGTTCAACTATTAGAAAAGCAGTGAAACATTCGAAATTGATAAGAAAGTGAGAAAGAGAGAAAAGAGAGAATGAGAATGACCGTGCAAAAGGAAAACGAACGCTTTTGAAAATAAGCAAAAATTTCGCGGCGGCACTTGCCGTCGACGGAAAGATAAAAAAAGATAACAAGTTGAAGAATCGTAGGAAATAATTATCGGATTATAATCTCTCTCTCTCTCTCTCTCTCTCTGTTTATTTTTTTTTTTTTTTAATTTTTATCTATTGTCAAGAAAATTTTCATTGGAACTATCCGAAAAATAACATCCGTATAAAGAGTATCCCGGAATGATGACCAACGTAAAATGAAATCAAGTAAAGATAAAACAAAAGAGAGAACAAAATATCTATATCGTCTCTGTTATCTGATCACCGATGATATTACAACTCTCGATATTGTGCGGAGCAAATTGAAACTGGTGCATGATAATATAACCCGGTTTGTTCCGTTGGGATCATCGCTAATGTTTTTTGTTTTCGAAAAGTACATACATCCTGCGCACATTTCAACCCTTTTCCCTTCCCCTCCCTAACCCATCCCATTTCATAATATTTCGTCTTTGTCACTTCGGATAAAGCAAAATAAGAACTTTTCAGTATCGATCGATCGATTTATTCCTAATAAAATATGATTACGACGTTAAAAATATTTCTGACGCAATATCAAACAAAAATTTTCCCGTTCCAGTTGGCGATATTTTTCTACTCTATCGTTATTCAAGATTATCTCAAGAATGATATCTATAATGATTATCTCAAGAATGATATCTATTGTTTCTATAGTAGACAATTTAACCGTAAGAACATCGGGCTTGAAACATTGTTACACGAGTCATAGAAGTGGTTTCTATTAAAACTCTTGTAATTGGAACCAATAAAATGTCGTAGCATGTGTCTTTGTAATAGATACTAATTACGACACATCACAACAATAATGTAATGAGAAGGAGAATGATGATGGCAATAATGGCGACGATTACGTACCCGAAGAAAATACATTAACTGTTTGAGTTACCATTAAGATTAAATCGTTGATAACTCTACTTGTTGGAACTCTTGAGAGTAGTAGAAGTTTACTATACTATAGTAGGAGTAGCTTACATCGATA